>VYZP01061986.1:161254-174863 GCA_013400635.1 Hypocryptadius cinnamomeus | reverse complement strand
ACAGCTCTTTGTGAGAACAGAGTCCTGCAGCTATGGAAAACAACTTGTTTTTCTTGAGAAAGAGCTCTAGGACTGTGGAAAACAAGTTGCTTTCCTTGAGAAAGAGCTCTAGGACTCTGGGAAACAACTTGTTTTCCTTGAGAAAGAACCCTAGGACTGTGATAAATACTAGCCACCTGTATAAACTGTTTTTGCACCGTTAGATAGAAAAATGAAAATTATCTTTCATAAAATACTGCATGTTTGAGTGACCCATCAAGAGTAACAACTTGTTACTGACCAGCTGGGGATAGACAGGGGATGTTCTTTAAAAACCTTATAAAAAGGGACACACAAAATAAACCAGGGTCAATCCTTTCTTTTTGCACCATAAAACGTGTCCTACATCCTTCTTGATGAAGCACCACAGTGACAGGGAAGGAAAAAAAAAATAGAAAATTACTGCAGGTGCAACATTCCAGGTCTTGTAAGAAGATCTGTGACCACTTTTGTGTTTCACTCCATTTCTCCAGCTTTGGGCTGTATGATACATCCAGCAGCAGAGATGGGAGCTCCTCCATTAGCCCTGCATGGAAGCTGTTTGCCTTTCAGAAAACCACAAAATAATCCAAAGCAACTATTGGCACCAGATGGCATTTGGGCTGGAGGGCCAGACTACCCAGAGCTGGGGTAGGTGGGGGGAGCTGCACATGATATTAAACACATTCCCAGGTTTCAGGTATCATCTGCTGGCTTCTGAGAGTCAAGTCTCCACCCAGCAGGATCCCAGCACAATTCCAGAGGCGCTGCATCCCCAGCTGACGCAAACCAGAGCTCTGCTCGAGTCAGTAGCATTGCAACCACTCTCTTCAACCACAGGATCTGCCCCCCTCCCAAATTTCCAGCTCGGCATCCTGTGATCCTGACAGCACTCTGCTTACTCCAAGGCAATGCAAGCCTTGGCAAGACTCTGTTTAAGCACAAACATTCCCAATGTTGTGATTTTCCATCTCTAATTACCGGGAGATTAAATTCTGCTGGGGATGAGGGTGATTGCTGCCTCCAGACTTGCTGAGGTGCTCTCAGAGAGGGGGAGAGCGAAGGCCAGGGAAAGGAGAGGAGGAAGGAGGTTCTGCAGACACAGAATCATGGAATTATTTAGGCTGGGAATGACCTTTAAGATCACCAAGTCCAGCCATCAACCCAGCACTGCCACTATGTTCCAAAGTGCCACATCCACACGTCGTTTTTTGAGCACTTTCAGGGATGGTGACTCCACCATTTCCCTGGACAGCCTGTTTCAATGCCTGGCCACCCTTTCCATGAGGAATTTTCCCTAAAATCCCCCTCCCCAGTGCTCAGCTAGCACCCTTTCCCTCAGGGATCCGGCCTGCCCAGGGGTCCAACAGACCTTCAGAAGTGGTCCAGATGCTTCTGTTTCAGCAGCCCAGTGGGAAAATTCACAAGGGAATTGTTCCTCATCCTCCTGCCCTGCACTTCCAACAAGTGCACGTGAAGGCACACGGCCTTGAGTTTCCTTCCCATTCTCCTGCCCTGGATGCTGCAGGACTTCCTCCAAGGATGAGTTTAAGCCTCCAGCCTAAGCTCTGAGGCAAATCATGGCTATTTACCAATTTGTTTTGTTTTTTAATCTCCTTTGCTGATAGCTCTGTGTATTGGGGTGCGACTGAGAGCCAGCAGCAATCATGAGCTCCCAGGATCACACCCCTGGGGAGAGAGCACGGGAATTTGGGATACAGAAGCTCTCCTCAGGCAGAGGGGAGCTTTGCTGATGAAGGGCTTTGCAGTGAGGGACAGTTTGGATTCCAGCAGACCAGCACACCGAGCCTTTCTCATCCCATAGATTTTTTTTCCCCCATGCTTTCTACAGGCAATTCCTGCCAGGATTTTTCGGAGGTTTAATCAGCCCCTCTTTAAGGGGCTGTCTCTGAGGGAGCAGATTCAGCAGAGTGATAATTTTGGCTGCTTAATCTGGGTTGATTAATTTTAACAGTCTGCTTAACAATAGACACCATGTGGCCACGGCCAAAGGAGTTTCATGGCCTTCACCAGGGATTTAAAGTAGGTGTGAAACGCTTTAAAAATGGGTCAGTGCTGCAGGAGAGGTGAAAGCTTCATTGCCCTAATGAGGGAATGGACTGGCCCGGGGTTCCAGAGGGATTCTTGCCCTTCTCTGAAAGGTCACTCAGCGTCACCAGATCCCTGGGTTTCCTTTAGGAAGTTGCAGAGGAAAGGACAAGGTGATCCAAGGGGATCTGGATCTGTTTTCTGAACCTCTGCACCGCCTTAAGGAGAAGAAATTTATGTCCTTCTCCCAGGCTCAGTGCACAACCTCTGTGAGGTGTTCATCTAAAGGAGTCACCAAACTCTGAGAGAGAGAGAGAGCTCTTAATCAGAGAATTCCACACTGGTTTGGGTTAGGAGGGACCTTAAAGTCCATCTTATTCCACCCCTGCCATGGGCAGGGACACCTTTCCCTATCCCAGGTTGCTCCAAACTCCATCCATCCTGGCCTTGGACACTCCCAGGGATGGGGAATCCATGCTGCCTGTGATGTTTTAATGTTTTTGAAGAAAACAACCCCCATGGAATGTCTTCCCTCACGTTATAGGACACAACAAGGGCGTTTCTGGAACACATTTTGTGATTCGGAATTGCAGACTGCGAAGGAAAAGGTTTTGAGATGAGTTAGTAACAAAATCATTTTGCATTCCTAAATCAATGCGTGTGCAGGTTTTAAATTACATTTTTTTCAAGTGATCTTTAGTCCAATAGTACACTGGATTATTTATGAGTAACTGAGGGTCCAAGACCAGAGCTGGCTCAGGTGTTGAGTCTTCAAGACACAGTAATGGCAATATTTTTGGAAAACATTGTCATATTTAGTCCAGCTAAAAAGCAAAGAATTCCAGAACTGAACTCACATGTAGGAATTTGGTTTTGAGACAATACTGATTTTTTCCACATTGAGCAACCTAGTCTAGTGGAAGGTGTCCCTGCCCTTGGCAAGGGGGGGAATGAGATGGTTTTTATGATGCCTTCCAACCCAAACTACTCTGGGATTTACTGGAGCATTTCCAGGGTTTTTTTCAGCATTATTTAGATCTGAACACCAAACAGAGCTGGACTTGAAATCCCTGGTGCTCACCCACCTACAGTCATCCAAGTTTTATACATGATTTTTTAAAAATATATATTTTATACATCAAATCAGCATGGCTCCAAAGGCACGAGCCAGGTCAGCCCCTTTCCACCGAGGGATTTGCTCCAGTCCAGCCTGCCCATTGTGCTTCTGTGCACTTATTTTCCACAATTTTTCCATAGAAAACACGGGCAGAGAGCAGGCACATGTGTCAGGAGAGGAGAACAGGACGAAGGAATGGAGGAAGCCCATCTCCAAGAAATCGCTGATTAAAATTGCTCCCAAGTTCCCGTTTCCTCCACAAACAAAACAGCCTGTGAAAGTCCAGGCTGGGGTGGATAAAATATCAGCCACGTGCCTGACTTACAGCACTGGGACTGAGGTTTGGGCACCATTTCAAGACTTTCCCCTAGGAGCCTATCCAAACCCTCATTGCTTCTGATGTGGAATAATTTGGAAGTGTTTTTAGGCTGCCGGCTGGGATAACACAAGGGCTATTGTAAACACACACGCAGCTGATCAGCACCAAACCCACACAAATATGGGCTGTGCACACATAAATAACCAGCAAGAAAAAAAGACAAAATTAATCAAAAGGCTCAATTAAAGGAAAAGATGAAATCGCTGAGCAGGTCTTGAAAAAAACAAATATTGTTTATGGCAAGAGCTATGTTTCACCTAATTTTAATAAATGAAACTTATTTAAATGCAGACCACTAATTTAAAGAACTCCAGTCAGAGCCAGCTGTTGTCCAAGTGTGGGCAGTGAAGCAAGACCATAATTTCCGTGGATGCTGTTTCAAAAACACTGCTGCCAGCCAAAAAAAAGTTGGGAAATTTAAGAGAGCGTGACCAGGGCAGGGAGAATAACCTGCTGGAGATCCAGGACCCAGCCTGGAGCTCCAACCCTGATGCTTCCCCATCTCTGATTTGAATGGGAAATTAGAGGATTGCTCATTTGGAGTCACGGCTTTCTGGGATAATTTAGGGTTCTCCTCTATGGTAGCCAGGAAGAATTTCCCCTCACCTGTGAGACTTTTCCCAGCTGGTTTCAGTGTGGAGTGGTGTTTTGGACCTGCCCAGCTTCCAGGGCAGGCTGATGGGAGCCTGAAAATGGGTGTCTTCAAGGGAAGTCACAGCCAGATGTTGGCACACTATGGGATGGAGAGGCCCCTTCCCAGGATTTCCAGGTGGCTCTGGTCTGCCTGGTGGCATTACATCCTTTATGATTTATTCCAAGTTTTTTTTGCAAGTGGATGAAACAACTCATGCCAGTGGGTGAGCAAAGAAGTCAGAGGCACTTGCAGCAAGTCGCCTTCCTGCTGGAAGGCTGAGCATTTTTCCATCTCCCCTGAGAGGTGAGATGGGACAGAGGATACAACCTCCAGCATGGCATCTGCTTTTCCTGTGAGGAAAGGAGTGTCTCCCTGTCTGACCCCAAAAGGACTCGAGATCTCCAGGCCTTTCTGTCCATCCTGCCAAGCCCAGGCTGGGGTTTAAAGGAAGCAACAGCAAACCAGTCTGTCAGGGTTATGGATGTGGAGTTTTTACATCTTGGCACTGGATGGATCTTGAGCAGAACCATTCCATGTGTGAGCCTTGTTCCCAAAACGAGGCAGCAGAGAAGTTTCCCGGCAGCAATAAATCCATCTGGATAATAACAGAGTGGTACATGATGGTTTTGTGACTGCACCATCTGCAAACAATATTTCCCTGAGTAGGAAGTAGCTGGAAAATGAAGTAACATTCCATGTGGAGAGGCTCAGGTTCTTCGCTCTTCCACCACTGGCACTGCTTTGACCAGGCAAATACTCAAAGCGATGCTTAAAATAAATAAAAGGAATTGTTTGGTATCCCCTGCAATCACAGAGCTCGTGGGCTGGGTCCCACTAACAGGCCAGAAGGACTGATTAGAGCCCTCTGGATGTGATCCCTGCTCCAGGCCAGGCTGATTTTCAGGAAATAGCAGCACGTTGACACCGTCTCCTTAGGACAGACTCCATCCAAAGCCTGTTGAAGCCTAATCACAGATTTACCCTGCTGCAGCAGCCTCTGGGCAGAGCAATGTCATCAACTCCTTCTGGCCCATTCACAGGGGCATTTCCCAAAGGAGAAGACTGGTGCCAAGATTGCTCCAGTCAAAATCCATCACCAGCTTTTGTGGAAAGGAAAACAAAGTTCAGCACATCTAAGGCGATGTGTAGAAAAGGGTGTAAAACAATTAAAGCACCTAATAAAGCATGGAGGGAAGTGGAGAGCAAGAATTTTATGTGAGTTCATAGTGCACAAGGCTTAATTTAATCAAGATAGCAACCAAAGTCTGACCCTCCACAGGAAAGTCCTCACATCTTTGTCCTTGGCCTTGTCTGAAAGGCTTTGCTTAAGCCTTGGAGACTGTGGGCTGAGACAAAAGAGAGTCTGAATCACCCTTTGCTTGGTGGCCTGTCCTGATAACCTTGTCAGTCAATTGCAAGCACTACTTTTATCCAGAATAAATTTATAGGTTTTGCATGAAACAATCAGGATCTTGCCTTAAGTTCCCCCAGATTCTCTGCTACACAGGAAACCCTCTAACCTCAACTGGGGACAGGTTCAAATTTAAGCTTCCTTTAAACCTAAGATCCTGTCCTAACTCAAGGTAGAGCAGGTTTCCCAGAGCAGCTGTGGCTGCCCCTGGATCCCTGGCAGTGTCCCAGGCCAGGTTGGATGGGGCTGGGAGCAGCCTGGGACAGTGGGAGGTGTCCCTGCCATGGCAGGGGTGGCACTGGATGGGCTTTGAGGTCTCTTCCAACCCATGACTGACAAGGAACACAGAGGCTGGAGCTGGGATCATTTCAGGAAGCAATGATCTCCCCAGGGCCAGAAGCATTAAGGAGGCTCTCTCCAGACTCCAGTGACTTCTTTTTTTTTTCCATGTGAGGAACATTAGGAATTCATGGGCTGCAAAGCCATTATCATCATCCACAGGAAGATAAGGAACATTGATTCAGCTCAAGGCTCAGGGAAGTGGGGAATTGGACAAGCATCCTTCACCAAGCCAAGGTTTAGAGGCAGTGGGAGCAGGGGATGAGGGTTCATGCACATCTTCTGAAGGGGGGTGATTAGAAGAAGAGCCTAAGAATATTCTCAAAGCAGGAATAAATGAAGACACACATTTTCCTGGGATGCCCTGTAACTTGATGGCATCCCAAGGGATAAGAAAAGCAAGGTCCTGCCAAGATGGCATCGCTGGGCAGTTTAGACTGGAGATTAGGAAAAATATCTTGAAAGGGTTGTCCAGCCCTGGCACAGCTGCCCAGGGCAGTGGTGGAGCAGCAATCCCTGGAGGTATTTAAAATCCACATGGATGTGACACCTGGGGACATGGGTTGATGGTGGCCTTGGCACTGCTGGGGGAATGGTTGGACTCCATGATCTTAGAGGGCTTTTCCAACCTTAATGATTCTCTGATTCCATGAAATTCCAGCAAGAGAGCAACCACCTCACCAACAGCCAGGAGTCAGAGCAGAGGAGGAACTGAGAGAACTTTTAGGACCACAAGATGTAAAAACACATTTCTGGTTTCCTTCAGAGCTCTCTGGTCGTGACACAGAGCAGCAGAGAGGACAGTTGGATTCCTGCTGTTCCCATCAGCCATGCAGCTGAAAAATCACGGACAAGAGGCAGGAATGGATGGGGTTGCAGTCTCATTTTCCTGTGATGACCAGTTTGCATGGTCCCAGCTCCATTTCCCCCCAGTTCTATTTGTGCTGGTGAGGGCACAAAAAACACTGGCCCTGCTTCCATGAAGCCAAGCTCTGGCTGAGGTCAATCCCAGCTGGAACAAACAATCCCATAACACCAGATGTGTGTCCAAGGAAAAGAAAGGCAGCACTCCTGCTCCTCGCCCTTCCAAAATGCCTGGTGGGACCTTGGGAATGTCACTTAGGGGGAATGTGGCAAAGGCAGGTTAGGTGTGTGCCAAAAGGGGTTTGAAAAGGTTGTTTGGGGTTTTTTTTTGTTGTGGTGTTTTGTTTCTTTTAAGGACATTTTTTTGGCAAAAATTAACATTCTTTCAGCACACTTTCCTCTGGAAAATTCAACCTGCAAAAATCATTGCATATCAACATTGGGAAATGCCTGGTCAGGTCTAATTAACATTATAATTCCAAGACAAAGGGGCTTGGCTCCATGAACCTCAGCACATGTGCTTTACATCGGACACTGCTCCCTCTGAAACACTCAGAAATTCCCTCTGCCCTTTTCCAGCATCTCCCATGATACTTTGGATCATGAGACTTGAGGCCAGCTGTGGATTACAAGTCCTGACCCCACTGCCAGGTCTTTGCGCAGCATGAAAGGGAGAAGCTCTTCCAGTAGGAATTCAGTGAAAAAACTTTTGCTTGGGGAGAAAAATTGGAAAAAGGGAAAAGTGGCTTGCTGCAGGGTGGAAAACTCAAATGTTCGAGCTGCCATTGTGTATTTTTCACTGCAAAGTGAAACACATATCCCAGGAAGCAAGAAATTGTGTCCTGTGAGAGTGGGCAGGCCCTGGCACAGGGTGCCCAGAGCAGCTGTGGCTGCCCCTGGATCCCTGGAAGTGCCCAAGGCCAGGCTGGATGGGGTTTGGAGCAGCCTGGGATAGTGGAAGGTGTCCCTGCCATGGCAGGGGTGGAATGGGATGGGGTTTAAGGTCCCTCCCGTTGCTAAACCCCCCAGTTTGAGCCCAGGCTGCTCAGAAACACCTACCTGAAGGCCCTCAGCTTTCCCCACACTGTGATGACAGCACTGGCAGCCCTCCAGGGTCATTAGCAGTTAATAACCCCAGCATTTCTGGGCTCGATATCACAGTGTCTGAGGGCTTTTCAAGAGTTCAGGAGTATTTAAGAGCTTGGTTTGCTTTGGCTCTGGAGAGTCCAAGCTGGAAACTTGTGTGGCTTGATCCTGGACACTCCTTGTAGGGAGAGAGGGATGGTGCTGGGTGATGGAGAGGCAGAACCTGAGGCAACTTTAATGGCTCCAAGATCAAGCAGGTTGAGTAGATGTGGGAGGTAAGCAGGGAGGCCTGGACAGTCTCCAGTTTTGGGCTTTGCATCCTCCTTTTGTGATGTGTCTCCAGGGAGGATCTCTGTTGAACCACTGCATCTTGCAGGGAGTTCACTGGAGCCTCTACTTTCATGGAATCATGGAAGTGTTAAGGTTGGAAAAGCCCTCTGAGATCACGGAGTCCAGCCCTTAACCCAGCACTGCCAAGGCCACCACCAACCCTGGTCCCCAAGTGCCACATCCTCACAGCTTTGAAATCCCTCCAGGCATGGGGACACCCCAGCTTTTCTGAGCAGCCTGTGCCAGGGCTGGTCAACCCTTCCAGTCAGGAAATTTTCCCCAATGACCACCCTGAGCCTGCCCTGGCCCAGCCTGAGGCCGTTCCCTCTCCTCCTGTCCCTGTTCCCTGGAGCACAGCCTGATCCCCTCGGCTGTCCCCTCCTGTCAGGAGCTGTGCAGAGCCACAAGGTCCCCCCTGAGCCTCCTTTGCTCCAGGCTGAGCCCCTTCCCAGCTCCCTCAGCCTCTCCTGGGGCTCCATTCCCTTCCCTGGACATTCTCCAGCCCCTCAGTGTCCCTCTGGCCAGAGGGCCCAGGGCTGGACACGGCCCTGGAGGGGCCTCAGCAGGGCCAGCCCCGGGGCCATTGGCCTTCTTGGCCACCTGGGAACACCACTTTGGGGGTGGTTTCACATGGAGCACAGCTCACTGGTTACCTGTCAGCTGTCCCAGCTCCAAAGGGGTGTCGTCAGCTGTGCCTGGATGGAATGTGAGGGTTCCCTGTGCTCCATCAAAGCCTTGTCCCCTTTCCCTTTCTGGCAGAGCCAGGGTTGAGCACCAGCACCACTCACAACACTCATCCCCATCCCAGTTATGGTCCCAGAGCTCCTGCACATCTGGAAAAGCACAAAACACCCCATGAAACAACTGCCCTGAAGTCAGATGCCTTCGACCTGAGTCACCGAGAGGAAAAGGAGAAGGGAGTTATTCCAAGGAATTTTGCAATGAGGAAAAAAACCCAAACCAAAAAAAAAAAAAAAAAATCACACCCACCAGGGAAGCTGCCTGCCTCGAGGAACCCCACGAGTCAGAACTGCCCACAGCAGCTCAGCTGTCTCTCAGCATCCCTGCAACTGCAGAGCCAAGACATCCGAGCACGTCTGGACCTCCTGGAAGGAACTCCAAGGCTCCAAGGTGAGTTAAAGTCATGTCTGAGCACACTTTCACCTGCACACCTCCAAAGCAGCTCACAGTGCTCTCCTGTTGGCTTCCCACTGGGATATGTGAGTCTTGGGAATGGAATGACAGTGCAGTCCTTCCAAAGGTGGCCATCAGCCCACATCCAGGGGAAAAGTCCAGCTGCCATCACTCAGACAGTGTTTCTCCCAGTTTTCCCCCAAAATCCTTCAAAAGGATGAACTGAAATAGCTTTTTAATTTTTTTTCCCATTTTTATTTCATTCCAGCCAACCAACAAACACTTCAGCTGTCTACTTTGCCTTTTTGAATCCCCATTTTTTTGGCACAGCTGCAGGGTCCTCAAGCAGGCATCCTACAGATATCCAGTTGCTGTGCTCTGCAGCCCAGCCACCTTTGAATCCTCAATGTTAAAAAGATTTGTCAGGCACTGTCTGCTTTTGCTGGATATTGCCCTCAGCCCAAAGGGACTCTTCCCTCTGAATCTGGCAGCACAAGTTCTGCTGCCTGTAGATTTATATGGAGGTACATCAAGTTCTCCTTCCAGTAAATAGGACTGGATAATCAATTCCGAATGAAGGTTTGGGAAAAAAATGTTCTCAGACAGTCCCTCTCAGGGAAGAGTTTTTAAACTGCTTCCAAGTTGCTAATCAAAAAAAAAAATTTTTAAAAAGCAAATAATGATGTGCTAACAGCGCTTCCAATTCTTGGTGTCTTCCCAAAGCCACAGCTCACGAGGGTTAACACGCAAACCCAAGGAACTGTGGGAGCTCCTGGGCCTCCTGTTTGCAAAAAAAAGAACATTTCAGCAGTCCCAGAAACAGGTCAAGCAAACATTTCCCAAGAATCACACAGGTGATTGCTGAGCTCGCCTTGGAATGACAGGAATCCGCTGGAAGAGGTCTCTGGTGCCTATTCCAGGACTATTTCCTCCAATTCTTTTTTAAGTCAGTGCTTCCAAGAGTTAAAACCCCACTGGTTTTAGCCAAGCTCTCATTTTATTTAAGGCATGAAGGGACCAATATTTATCATTCAAAGGAGCCAGTTCTGTTTCGTCCCTGCTCCTATTTTTGTCCTCTGCCTCTAGACAGGAGCGTCCCTTCCCTGTGCTAATTAATAGAGGGGATAAAGGCACACCTTGGGGTTGAGAGCTTTATAGAAAATTTAATTACAGATCCTGACTTTCTAATTACCAGGAGAGACTCTCCCATTATCTGCCACAGGATCCCTGCAGGCTTTACCTGGCTGGAAAGAAGCAGGAGATGACTTTAAAGGCTGGGGTGGAAGCTGATCTCTAGACAAAGTTTAAGACACAGGAAGGGCCACCAAAAACCTCCCTAATGATGGCAGCAGGGGTGACATCAGCAGGTCAGAAGGAGAGAGAAGCCCTGAGAGGTCACAGACATCATCATGGACTTGCCAGGATTGAAGGGAATGGAGGCTAAGACCATAAGGAGATAACAAACCTGCAGCATTGTCAACACGAGTTCAGCTGGGCAGCTCTAAATCCATTAACAGGCTGAGACTAATTAGGAGATGCAAGACCAGAGCAGAAGGAAAACTCTCCTTGGAGAGGCTGAAAAATGTTCTTGTGCAACCCGTGCTGCACGTTCTCAGCTCGGCCCTTGGACCTGGGAACACAGAGTGGCTGAGGATGATCAAGACCACTTGTGTAGCTCCATCTCCGACCTGTGAGCACTTACATACTCACTCTGGTATGTGCTGAGCTGGTGCCTCACGCTCCCCATTCCATAAATCCTCTCCCCTTCCAGGCTCAAGTGATGGAAAACGCTCTCTGAGCAGTGAACTGGCTGAGGTCAGAGGGGGACTGCAGATGGAGAGGTGCAGCACGAAGCTGCAGCCTAGGGGATACAAAGGACTCCTCAGCTATAAACCCAAGTTTTTCTAACCAGAAGCTCTCCACAGAGCATCCCAGTGGCACTGTGCACCATGACTGAATTCCGTGGGTTTTACCAGCACAGCTCCCAGTTTAAGGGGGAACCATTCATTAATGATGCACTGGTCCATTGTAGGAGTCTGAGTATTTCTCAATGCATTCAAGGCTTTGCCAGCCAACTCCATAAATCAACTTGCTGGAAAAATTGCCTTAAAAAAAGGAAAAATAAAAAAAGCAATTAAATGTCATGTCAGCAACACAACCATGCAAACAGGAATTCCTCACCTCATGTACTCCCAGGGCATTTTATAACCCATACTACAGAGGTGCTGCTCTGCTCCTTGAGAATTGTCTTAAAAATACCCAATGAGATTAAAAAAAAAGATTCCTGAGTGACTGTCAAGGGGAAACAAAGCAAGAAAAGGGGAGGAAATGGCGATTTGTGGGCCACTGTTGGTGGGCACTTGAATGGGAGCCCCGTGCTTGACACCAGCGTGACTCTGAACAAAACCAGAGCCAAGAGCTATTTGTCAAGGGGCACCAAGGCACACAAGTGGTGAGAACCTGGCCCTGCTGTAAAAACGTGTCAGGCACTTGGCTGTGGGGCCGTGCCGAGCCCCCTGATGGATCGCTGCGCCGGGAGGGCCGCATTGTGAGCCTGAGAATGAGACATCTGCTCCCTTCTCCCTCTCCTGAAAGGAGATCCTGCCTCGGCCGAGCCCAAATGAGCAGCTCCAGAGCTGGGTCTGGCCTCCCTCACACCATCCCTGAGGGCTCAGCCCGGGATTCAGGATCTGGGATGTGCTGCCAGCATCCGCCACGGCCTCTGCTCCTCTCTGTCTGTTCCAGTTGTCCCTCTGCATCCCCCTCCGAGGTGTCCCTGCTCAGGACACCGTGCCCAAGCTCACACACACACACAGGTTCACACAGCACAAGCTCTCTTCCCTAAATCTGCTGTGTGGGCACGGGAATGCTGCAGGCAGCACCATGGAATGGTTTGGGTTGGAAGGGACCTTGAAGATCATCCAGAGCCACCCCTGCCATGGGCAGGGACACCTTCCACTAGCCCAGGTTGCTCCAAGCCCTGTCCAGGCTGGCCTTGGACTCTTCCACAGTTTCTCTGGTAACTGGTGCCTCATTTTTCCCAAATTTTCCCTCATTTTTCCCAATACCCCATCAAACCCTGTCCTGTGTCAATTTGAATCCACTGCCCCTTGTCCTGAACATCCACATGCCAAAAGGACCCCCTCATCATCTCCTTAGCCAGAGAGGGAAGGACTTGCAGCAGGATGTGAGGATTTTCAGGATTTTATGGAGCTGCCAGTGCAAGCAGGCTCCCTGTTCCCAGGTAAGCCAGCAGCTCCTGCGGAGCCATCCCCTTTCCTTCCCATGCAAGGCAGGACCCAAGGCTCACAGGCACAGCCTCAGGGAAGCAGGAATAATTTATAAGGCCTGATTTATGGAAAAAGCAGAAAGTTTCTATAGAGAGTTTCAGTCCTGAGCACATTTTACCCCCAAGAAAATGGAAAATACCAGGATTTAACACACCGGGCAACCCTTCAGCAGCCCTCTCCTGACCCCCTACACCCTACAAGTGTAGGATGGACTGATGAGCTGAGGGAGGGGAAGCTGAGAGCTGCCTGGGAATGGGCTCGAGACATAAAGAAAATAGGGGAAATAGAAGCAAAGAAAAGAACAGCAAAGCGGAAGAAGCAGAAAGAAGGACGTCTGTGTGCTTCAAATCTCTCAAAACAGAGGCCCCACTTTGCACAGGCCGCTTCACTGGGGAAGGGAGGGAGGGAGGGAGTGGGGGGGAAGGCTGGTTTCCATTTCATTTTCACTTTGAAAACACCATTTTTCCGCACATCCACTGAAGTGCAAATTTCCTCGGAAGCCATCTGAAGAGCCAGCGTGCCTCAAAGCTGAACTTTTCTAAACCACATCTGCCGGGCTTTACAAAGCCCTGCCTGAGGGAGCCCCCGGCAGCGTGAGCAGCATTTCCCAGAGCAGCACCCGGAACGTCCCCAGCACCCAGGCGGGCACAGCCGGGGGACAGAGCGGCCAAGGGTGACACACACGGGATTCTCCAGCCCCAGCACTGGGAACAGAGATAAGGAGTGGCTGCTGGGTGTGAAGGGGGTGATAAAAATGGGGTGACAACCAACACCCCCCCAGCTGCTGGGGGAGAGCTGCCCATCTTCCCATCCTTCTGTGAGGAGCTGAGCAGCCAGCACAGGCAGGATGTGGGGATAACACTGAGGGAGAAGGCTGAGAACAAGGATGGGGGTATTCATGTGGCAGCAATCCCACCTGGAGAGCCCCAAAACCTCCACATAAATCACTGGGTGGGTG
>VYZP01061986.1:108334-161223 GCA_013400635.1 Hypocryptadius cinnamomeus | reverse complement strand
TGCATTTGGAGCAGAGTTTGTAATCACATCCTTAGTGCCATCCCAAGCAGCCCATCCCTGAGGAAAAGCCTGTGGAGTTACCTGCCATCACCCATGGCTGTGTCTTTGCAGCTCCACCAGATCCCAGCTCGGTGCCTGGGCCAGGCAGATGGTTTGCACAAACAGCTCAGGGGCAGAGGGCTGGAAAGCTCTCCAAATTCCCAGGAGCACACAGCAGCCTCCCCCTTCCCAGCTGGCACTGACAGCACTGCCCAGCCCCTCTGCCTGCAGCTGGAGGGGGCTCAGAGGGAAGGGACACGGCCCCAGGCACGGGGACAGTCCCCAGACTGGCAGCTGCTGCCCAGGGGAAGCAGGTGTCCCTTCCCAAGGGCTGGGTGGGAATGCTGGCACCCAGGGCTGGCAGGGCCTTTGCAGAGGGGTGACCCCTGGCTGGGTGCCCAGGGACTGTGTTTGATGTGACAAAGGAGCTGTGCAGCCCCAGTGGCACCAGCTGGGAGGGCACAGCTCTGGGCCACCCCATCAGACTCCTGCACCCACTGGGAGCCAAAAGGAGGGACACAAAGCATGGCCCCAAATCTGCTCCAAATCTACACCCTGCACCCTCCCCTTCCTGAGGACTGTCCCAGCCTGTCTGCAACAGGACAAGGATGTGCAGACCATCCCAATTTCCCCTACCCCTCCACATCCTCCCTTCCCACAGCATTCCCATCATCAGCTGTGGAGATCTGCTTCCCAAGGCCATCCCAACTTACAAACCCTTGCATTTGGGGTGAGACAGAGCCCAGCTTGGTGCCATAGGAACTGCTCCTTTCCTGGAAATGTTAAGGTCTGTGGGTTTTGCAGTGCAAAGGAGCCCTTTGGCATTCAGTTGAACATGTTTAATGCAGCCTGTGGAGCAAACAGACCATGGTTAATGCACCCAGAATGGCTGACGACTCTCTACTGGGCAGACGTGAAGAGGGCAGTAATTCATCCCAGTCCACTCTGCTGTGCACATTCCCACTGTTCCAAAGAACAGGTCATGCCCTTTTTTTGCTTCTCAGCAGCACCCTGTGCCTCTGGTCTCCCTCTCTGCTCTTTGCCAGGGGCTGGGAATGGCCCAGTAAGCCCTCTTACTTGATTTTTTTCCCTTTTTTCCCCTCAAAGCTCCCTGCAGCTGCTGCAGTGCAAACTCACTGCACTGAGCCGAGCAAGCCACAGCTCCCCTACCCCGTGTCCTTGAAAACAGATGGCAGGCCCCAAGTTCTCCCTGACAAGCCAAGGAATGAGAAGTGACGTGGTTGGGAAAAACAAGCTCAATTCCTCCTGGCAGGATATTAATTTAGAAATCTCTGGTGTCGTCGCCCCGATTCACGGCGAATTTGAATCCGAGCTCTCCCGGTGCCAGACAGACCAGAGGTTTGACAGGGAAGGTAATTGGAGAAAATGGCTTTGTAATCCAGCTATTGTGCTGGCAAGATCCAGCTCTCCTCAAGAGCAAGGTTCACTTCCTGGCATGGCTGATTCAGCAGCATTTTTTTGTCCCCAGTGCCTCCTGGCTTTCCCCTGCCTGGCAGGGGTAGCACAGACCCTTCAAAGCAGTACCAGAGGTGTGCTGGGCATCCAGGCTTTCTGCAGCCTGGGGAGAGGCAGGGATAGGGTGGAGAAACCTGCAGGGACAATCATTTCACGTGTCCAGGTGGTGGGGAGAAGAGCAGGACTGGGCAAGTCTCGTGTTCCACACACCCCTGGGCAGGACACACAGCAAACATCACCGTGGTGGGTGCTTGTGCCATGCCAGATGCAGGAACAGGGCTGGGGGGTGTTCATGGGGCAGAATTCCACCTGGAGAGCCCCACAGCCTCCCTCTGCTCCACATAAATCACTGGGTGGGTGGGTGGGTGGGTGGGAAAACTGCATTTGGAGCCAAGCTTGCAATCACATCCTTGGTGACATGCCAAGCAGCACATCCCTCAG
Source organism: Hypocryptadius cinnamomeus (assembly GCA_013400635.1). Taxonomy (NCBI): domain Eukaryota; kingdom Metazoa; phylum Chordata; class Aves; order Passeriformes; family Zosteropidae; genus Hypocryptadius; species Hypocryptadius cinnamomeus. The sequence continues at coordinate 159,267 of VYZP01061986.1, read as the reverse complement.
GAAAACCCTGTGGAGTTACCTGCCATCAGTGGATCGTAGAATCACAGAATTATTTGGGTTGGAAGGGGCCTGAAAAACCTCATTCCAATCACCTATCATGGGCAGGGACACCTTCCACTACAACAGGTTGCTCCAAGCCCCATCCATTCTTCTTCTTCAGAAAAAAACACTGCAAAAAAAACCAAACAACTGCATTAGGTGAGGGGAAAGCAGCATCAAAGGGCCAAGGAGTCTGCCCTGGTCCCACCTGGAAAAAGGGAGAAAGAAAAGGGTGAGACAGGTCCAAAATACACTGTGAGCTGAGCAGCACTTGCCTAGAAATGCTCATGCATGATTCTATATACACATTCTATGATTCTATATTCCTGGGTCATCACGTGCAGCATCTTCCCACTGCTCTAATAATCACAATTAATAATTAATAACAATAATTTCAATTTAAAATAATAAACTATAATAACAATAATAATAATAACAACGACAATAATAATAATAATAATAATAATACCCATTTGAGTGACCTGTGTGCTCATGCCATTCCACTGGTCACTCTGTGCTCCCAGCTGCCCCTGTCTGGGCTGGAAGGTGAGGTGCTGGATCCCCTCCCAGGCTGAGATGGGATCATTTGGCAGCTGGGGCAGTGTGAAACCCTATCCCTGCTGGCTCCATCAACCCCACTGCTGCCTTGACAGCCCCTTTGGGAGCCCTGGTGAAATGAGCTCTTGCCCTTCAGAAGGCTCCTCTATATTTAAATAAACAGCTTGGGGATGGAGCAGAGCAGCACTAAGGTACCCCAGTATCTGAATAGATCCTTTAGCTCCAAGGCCTGATTCCCTGAGTGCACACCAAGCTGGTTTTGTGGAGGAGAAGAAAGGGAAAAGCTCAATTTTTTTTTCTTAATCTGCTAGCAAAAAATATTAGGATAGTAAGCAGCAATCACTCAGGGATGCCTGGAGAGCTCCTACCTACGGGCATGCAGAGCTCTCATCTGGAATTCATTTATTCACTAGTGATGCTGCTCAGCTGCAGAGGTGCTTGGGGAAGGGCACAGTCAAGAGACCTGCAGGTCCTGAAGAGGCCAGTGCCAGCTCTGGGAATAACAAATCCTGGGGGTCTCTCAAACTGCTGGAGGAAAAACTGCACAGAAAACTAGCATATATTAGGAAAAAAATCCTTCCCTGTGAGGGTGGGCAGGCCCTGGCACAGGGTGCCCAGAGAAGCTGTGGCTGCCCCTGGATCCCTGGAAGTGTCCAAGGCCAGGTTGGACAGAGCTTGGAGCAGCCTGGGATAGTGGAAGGTGTCCCTGCCCATGGCAGGGGGTGGAACAAGATGATCTCTAAGGTCCCTTCCAACCCAAACCATTCTGTGATTCTATATTTGCTCCATGGATTTTATTCTGCATTCCATTTTGCTACTAATTCCCTCAGAAAGCTCTCCTAGTGCTGATGATGGCCTGCATCTCATTTAATTACATCCAGCAACTTCAGCTGCTGGAGCAAAGCCACTTTAGGTATAACCATTTTGAGCTCTGAAGAAATCCCACAGCCTGGAGAAAAATGTAGATTTAATTTGTATATTCCCCTTAAGTGCTGACTTACACACCTTGCAATGACCCATCCATAGCTTTACACAGTCCTTCACTTTGCTTATCCTGAACACAGGTCCTGGAGGGTGAGAAAAGCACAAGATGTGCTGCCTAACCTCCGGTTTTGGGGGAAAATCCAGGAGGAAAGAGGACGGCTCCTGGGAGCCCCTCCATCACAGCTTTCCACAGGCAGGCTCACACTCAGCCTTCCTCTGGGAAGAGACCACACAGGCTCAGGTTGGAGGGGAAAAAAAGCACATGAAGATCATGGAAGTCTCAGGGCAAGTAAATTACTGTTAATTGTGAGATATTTGATTGCAAGAAGCACCAGATGGCCAGCCATCTGGTTTTTATTATAAAATTAAACAAGATTAACCCAAACAGGATTTCCTCAGCATTCTTCTCTGACTGGCTCACAAATACATCTTTAACACCTATGCTACAGATAGAGCACAATCAGAAGCCCTTCCTGCCTTTCCCTAATCTGCTTGGGCTAAATACTCTGCTGAGCAATGCCCTTGCACCTAAAGATTTCCAGCAGGATTGAAAAGAAGCAGGGGATGGAGTCATTGAGAGAGGAGGGAAATGTCAGCTCCAAGAGAAGCAAGCCCAGCAGAAGCCCTTCCTTTCCCACTGAATGAAAAGGCACAAGCATCGGGGCAGGAGAGTTGCCAGGGGCAACAGCAGCTGGGGTACCAAACTCTCCTGGTCAGTGCTGGGATGGGAAGGGATAAAACAGCAAAGCTGGGAAGAGTGGCCAGACCCCCCAGCCTCTGAAAGGCAGCAGCCAAAACCACCTCTCACTCTACAGGAGTTTCCTTTGCCTTTTTACACCTTTGCCCAAATCCTCAGGAGGTCTGTCCTGGTGCTGGCGCTCCCTGCACCGCCCAGCCACCACCCCTGCCCGTGTCCCTGCAGAAGCTCATCTTTGCTGTGCAGGATGAGGGATAACAATGCCCTGCACAGCCTTTGGCCCTGCTTTACCCCAAAGAGGGCAAAGCCCTGCAGAACCAGCTCAGATTTTGCTGAGCAGGGCTTGCTGGGCCAGTTCATCCAGCGAGTTTTCCGCCCTCAGCTCCCAGAGCTGCTCTGGGAGCTGTGAGAAATGCCACTCACTTCCAAAAATATAAAAGGTACATTAAAACCTTATCAAAAATACAACAGAAGACTGAATAGAGAAAATATTACAGCACCAGGAGCAGAGGATTTTTCCCACCTTGTGCTCATCCACACAATGGACAGTTTGCCTTTTAACCCTTTAGCCCCCAAAGTTCTGTCCATCGACCCCTTCTTTGCTGTCCAGTGGTGGGGATCACTTCCTTAAACCTTGATTGGAGGTCAGGTGTTGCCATAGTAACAATCTGACCCTCCCAAATGTCCCAAACCCAGGGCACCCCCTGCCAACAACACAAGGTGGTAAAACATAACTATAAATCTATAAAACCTCTCCTAACACATATACATGATATTTACCTTTTAATTGTGAGAGTCAGCCACCACACTGCTCATCTATCACAGAGCCACCCAGCTGCCTCTGCTGCTCTCCCTGGAAGCTGGGCTGCCACCAAGGTGGCTTTCCTTGGCCACCCAGGCACCCTGCAGCAGGCAGGGATGGAGTGGGAGCCTGCAGCTGGATCTGGGAGCTTTTCTCATGCAGATCACAGCCCTCCTCGTTTGTTCGCAGCAAATCGCCCGTGAATGGAACATAAAGCTGTTCCAGGGGAGATGTCCCCTTGCAACAGTCCCCAGGGTAAATCCCTGGGATGTGATGCATCCAGAAATTATCCATAATACCCCACTCACACCCTCCTGTCTTATCAGGAAAACCTGGTGGGAGATTTCAGCTGGAAAACAACAGGCTGGGGCTTTAACTCATGTAAACATGATTTTTTTTTTTTTTTTTGGTTTAGTTTGAATATTTTCACTTTCAGAGCTCCCCTGAAGAGAAAAACACCACGGATTCCTTTCTGGGAGAGCAGCCAGCAGCTCCCTGAACCCCAGGCTGTTTGTGCCCCGTGTCACTGCTATGAGAGGCTGGGGAGCAGCACACAATTCCCCATTTGCAATGTGACAGGCTCCTCAGCAGAATATTCCCACAGCCACTGCCCCTTTGGCACATTCTGCAGGCCCTGGGCTAGAGGTGGCCCAAAATCCAAGCTGCCATCACCTACCAACCTGGGATGCTGCTTTCCCAGCAGCCACACCAGCTGCCCACCTTGCCAGGCTGCCACCACTGGGGGTCCTGAAGGAAGCCAGCTCTGTCCTTCTAGTGGGCAACTCCACATCCTGGTGGTTTTATGACCACAGGATTAGGTTGGAAAAGATCTCCCAAGTCGTTGAGTCCAACCTTTGGCTGTCACCCAGCCCAGAGCACTGAGTGCCACCTCCAGTTGTTCCCTGGACACCTCCAGGGATGGAGACTCCAAACCTCCCTGGGCACCCCTTCAATCCCTGAGCACCCTTTCCATGGAAAAATTCCTGCTGATGTTCACCCTGAGCCTGCCCTGGCCCAGCCTGAGGCTGTTCCCTCTCCTCCTGTCCCTGTTCCCTGGAGCACAGCCCGATCCCCCCGGCTGTCCCCTCCTGTCAGGAGTTGTGCAGAGCCACAAGGTCCCCCCTGAGCCTCCTTTTCTCCAGGCTGAGCCCCTTCCCAGCTCCCTCAGCCCCTCCTGGGGCTCCAGACCCTTCCCAGCTCCATTCCCTGGACATGCTGCAGCCCCTCAAGGTCCTTCTGGTGAGGGGCCCAGAACTGGAGACAAAACTTGATGATGGTTTTAGGGGGCACCCCAGTGTGATCAATTCACCCGGATTTTAACATGTTCTGGAAACCATATAACTTCTTTCATGTTGGGATATGGTCTGTCTTTAAAAAGTAAAGAAATTATGTTAAAAGTAGTCTTAAATTTGATAAAAGCATGAACTGCAAACTCCTCATGTTTCCAGCCAGTTCAGTGCCCCTTTTCATCCCACTGGAAGCCAGCAAAAGGAGATAAAGTCCCCCCAAGGACAGGCTACCCATCTCCTTGTGGCCAAAGCCCTCAGGCTTGCACAAACTAAGGACAGCTCAGAGGAAAGATCAGAGATGACCCAGGTAGAGGAATATTCAGGGAATTAACTGGAAAGCTCTAATACAGCCTCTCTTCCTTCCCCTTTGCCTTTCCACAAGAACCAGGCTTGCTTCAGCATGGAAAATTAATTGGTTTTTCACAATTTTATTCTCAGGAGTGGCTGTTGCACTCTGAGCTGGTGTTTCCCCAGAAGAACTTGGTCCAAGGCAGACACCTCAGCTGGAAAACTCCCATCCCAACAAGCAAAGTGTTTGGAGCTGAGAGGACATCCTATCCTATTTTTAGGAGGAGCAGGGAATTACTAGATCAGTGATATGCTGTACTAAACATTTACAAAGCACAGCTCAAAAAGCTGGGTTTTAAACAAAGGGAACAGATGCTCTGACAAGAACCCTGCACAAAATATTTCCTTTGCCAAGTGAGTAAAGGAAACCTTTTTTTTTTTTTTAGCTGAAAATCAGCCTTTAAAGGCAATCCCTAGTAAATGAGGTATAAAACTGAATTCAGAACATTCCCAATACTTTCTCACCTTTCCAGCAGAGCATCCTCTGGGCTGGACTTTCACTGCCAGCCAGCTGGGGAGATGCCCCCAAGGTGGAAGCATACACATGAGAGAAAATAAAGCAGTTTAACAAGCAGTTAAAATTTGCAAGCTTTTAAAACATGATTTATCCATGCTGGGTACTCCTCTATCTCAGCAGATGCTTCCAAGTGTCTGGCACTGGAGAAAAACCCATAACTTTATTGCATGATGTATGACTAACCTGTATTAGACTTGCACAGAAACAACTGGCTGCTGGTGGTGGAGGAATAAAAAGTCAGTGGATTGCACTGTAAGCCAAAGGAGACTTCAATTATCTTGGAGAGGTTTCACAAGAAGCTGCTTCAGTCTGTCAAACATGGATTGGAAGGGGCTGTGGGCAACCTCTCCCTCAGGAGCCACAAGGAAAAGGCACTTCCAGCCAGGAGAAGAGACCTCCACATCTTTGTGAACAGCTGGTGTGGATGGGAACCCCCACCTGGGCTGGGATCACCCCCCAAGGGGCTTCCAGGCAGAGGGAGCAGGAATTGGACCCCAGCAGCTGCAGGCTGGCTGCCAAAGCAGGCACATCCCTCTGGGAACAGTGGGGAGCACATGGCTTTTATCTGCACAGCACTGGAAAAACCAGCATGGACACAACTGGGGAAAACCAGACCTGCTTTTAGCCTGAGGAGTGGTTTGTCTGCTTTTTCCCAAATCTATTGGATAATCTAACAGGAGATACTGCTCCCTACAAACCATGCTGCTGGCAGCAGGACCACCAGCGCACCAGGGAGGCCTGAGGCACTTCTCGGCTACAAAATGGCTTTTACAAAGCATCACCCCTTGTCACCTGCATCAGGGGGCCCAGACAAAGATCCCTCAGCAGGAGAGGACCTGGGAAAGATGAGCAGAGAGCTTGGTGCTCCTTCCAGCCCTGCTGGATTTCAGGAGCCTGCAGCACCAGATAGGACAGGGCCCTGTCCCTGGCTGTAAGGCAGAGATAAGGCTCCTGGAATTGCAGGGAAAAGAGTTTTCCCAGCCTCAGGTTTCCAGGAGGAGGGAAAGAAGAGCACAGCAGGCAGAGAACAGTGAAATCAATCCAGAAAAATCCATTTTATCAATCCTGATGAATGCGGTGCTGCCTATCAAGCAGATACTGCTGCTGCTAAAAACAGCCTTCCACTTCAATGTGGGCTTCTTGAAGCTCTCACCTTCATTCCTTGCAAATGAACAACAGGAGCACCCAGAGAGGCTGCACACTATGATAAAGCTCAAACAACACCTCAGCTGACTCAAAATCAGAACTGAATGTGTTTCTGGTTAAGAGGGCAGCTTAATTTATATCTTAGAGCAGCAAAGGGGGAAAAAAAACCTTCCTTTGCTGTGGATCACAGGTCCTGGAAACAGTCAACAGCTTTGCTCTTCCCCCAGCAGTTGTCTCCATCCCTCTCCTACGAGGAATGGGTTGATGGGTTACCTCAGAGCCTTGTTTTGAACTGTTCTCCTTTATAATCTTCCTCTAATGCACAACTCCAGCTGTCAGTGGAAGGGGAAAGGTGATTAAATCAGCTCGTGAGGACTCCCTGCAGGAAGGTACAGCATGTGCAACATGTGTAACACAAACCTGCAGTTCATTTAAAGTTCCCTTTTCCATCACCCTGCAAGCTGACACAGCTTTAGCTCCGCAGCAACATGGACCTGTTCCAACTGCTTGGAAAGTGGAAAGGGTTGGTCACTCCCCAGAGGAAAGAAGAAGGGATTTGTGAGATCCCAAACAATATTTCTGGTGCTGTACATTGCTCCCTTTCACAGTCTGTGTGACAGCAGTTCCCCTTTGGGGTTGTACCACCCCCAAAGGCATCTTTTCCTGCCTGGACATTCCTTGGCACAAATGGGAAACAGCCTCCCCTTCCCAACAGGCAACAAGCTGTGGTCTCACAGAGCAGAAAGGGAATCAAGAAACCTCCTAGGAAGAAATCCAGGCTGAGAGGTGTCTGGGAATCTCTCAGTGACTTCAGGGAAAAGAGGTTGTCACCAGATCTGTGGGAAGCTCAGGGAGAAGGCCACATGTACAGGGGCACCTACCCACCCTGCAAGTAAATCCCCTTCACTTCCCCAAACTGCCTGGACCAGACTTTCCAGCCACATAAAGGAGTGCAAGACACAGATGCCAGCAGACTCTGGAAATTTTACACCTGGAAACATTCCTAGCTCTTATACAAACAGCACCTGGAAGTGAATGCAGAGTGAAAAATGGATTTCCAGCTCTCCAAGAGCAAACCTACCTGAGGAAAGCACGAGACTGCTGCAAACCCACGATTTCAGAGCTGTTGTGGAGCTGAACCTGTCTCAGGGTCTGGTTTTTGTTCCTTATTAATCATTTTCACGAGCCTTTGCACTTCTGGATTCCAGCCTGACTGGAAGCAGCAGCACTGGAAAGCTCAGAAAGCTTTCCAAAGTGTGAACACTCCCCGCTCTTGGAGAAGGTTTAAGGCCCTTCAGATTTGCATCCAGACTTCCAGGGGCTGAGGCAAGCAATCACCCCTCTCAGGCACACAGGGTGTTCACCTGTCTGGGAGTTTCCAGGCTGAGAAATCCAGGCTTTCATCCTGAAGTATCTTTGGCAGAAGCAGGGCCAAGAGATCACCAGGTGCAAAGGAGCTGAGATGGTGCCCAGGGAAGACAGCAAACTACCAGGGCTGCTGATGGAAAAATCCACTTTCCATCCTTCCCCAGGGATCTCCTAGGCTCCATCACCCTCATCCCATAATTTGATTGAGCAAAGAATGCCTGGCATTTGCTCCACAGACAGACACAACTCAGGCAAGGTTTAGAAAGCTTCGAATAATGCCAAAAATCAAACGTGGGCGAGCAAAGCTGCCTCTCAGCCAAGGGAGATGAAGCCTGAGTGGGGAAGTGTATCCCTCTCCCTCTGCTATTTTATTCTCCAGCAGTACAATGAGGGCTATTCTCTCCTGGAAGCAGGAATCCAAAACACTCTGGTGTTTTATGGATGGAGTGCAAAGGGAAGGTATGGATTCTCCTGTGCCAGCCAACTTCCCATAAAGCAGCCATGAGGAAGCACTGGAGCTGAACTGAGGGGAAGCTGTGGGATTGGCCTTTCCAACTGACTGCTTCCCTTGCTCTCTCAAACCCCTCAACCAAAACATGGCATTCACCAGGCCAGACAGGATGGGAAATGGGAAGAAAACCTCTCTCCCCACCACCACTCCTCTTTCTAAAACTGCCACCCACCAAAGGCACGACCTTGAGATTCCAGCCAGCCCTGAGACAGGGTGGCTGAGTTAGGGACAAGAGCTCCAGATTGTGTCATCAAGGGCCCAGCCTCCTCCACACAGTGCAGCATTCCCACACCTCTGATCCTGCCAAAGGGGAAAAGAGAGCCAGGAGGGAGCAGGGCCATGCCACAGAGGGCTCCTGGGCTGCTCTATGGAGTCACATCCTGCATTCAGGTGGTCTGGTCTCAGATATGTTACCAGGAGGCAAAATTGATTAAAATACTCTCTGGAGTAACTCCATGAGGTTGTCATGAATAACCCTGAGCTGAACCGTCTTTGCCCAGGACAGTGAGGTGTGGTTAGGTTGTGATGGGATGCCTAGAAGAAGGGAGAAGCCAGCTTGCTGCTTGGCAGACCAGAAATGTGCCTTTCCTTCCCTCTCACACCTTGTGGGCACTCTGTGGTGACCAGTGACAGGAGGGAATGCCATGGAGCTGGGCCAGGGCAGGCTCAGGCTGGAGCTCAGGGAAAGGTTCTTCCCCCAGAGGGTGCTGGGCACTGCCCAGGCTCCCCAGGGAATAGGCACAGCCCCAAGGCTGCCAGAGCTCCAGAAGGATTTGGACAACCCTCTCAGGGATGCCCAGGGTGGGAGGCACAGCCCTGCCCAGTGGCTTCACTCCCCTGGGACTCCCACAGCCCAGGCCCCAGATCATGAGGACACTGGATGTGGTGTGCCCACGGGATGAAGATCCAGGGAGTGACCCCGATGGACATGGAGCTGACTGGAACAGATCCTGGCGAGCTGGTGACGATGGGAGCTGCAGCAAGACCCACCCTGAGGCACAACCATGACTTTGCCTTATTGTGCATCCCGAGTCCCCACTGCAGGAGACACAAATGTGCCTGTAGGTGGCCCAGAAACACTGGCTTATAAAAAAGAAAAAGGGAGGAAAAAAAAAACCCCAGAATGAATGCAGCGTCTGTCACCCTTTTGCAGAATTGTTATGTTTTTTGTGTGTAGTTGGTGCTTGTTTTCCAAAGATTTACATTTTTATGTGTGTGTCATTCGCTTTTCATGCATTCGGAGACCTCGGAGCTTAGAAATTCAAAACACTTGTCAGTCACGTCAATCCTTTTGGACAAAACAGAGCTGCCACTTGGATGGATAAAAAAAAGCCCACAACAAAACAACAAACAAAACACACTTTTCTCTCAAGCTGTGACTCGGTCACCCCGCTCAATGCGGGCAAGACAATGTTCAGAGAAAGCAAAAAGAAAGATCTGAGTTTTCATACTCATCGGTGGAACTAAATTGATTAAGGTCATTTCCTAGGTAGGTTTGAAATCTTCTGCAACAATTTTTTGCTTTTTTGAAAAGAAAAAGAAAAGCATTCCCTTCCCCCCCCCCCAAAAAAAAAAAAAAGGGGGGAAAAGTCACCACTGCAAAAACATTAAATCTGCTTGGGTAACTCAGAATATATGTTGGCAAGGCAACATAGCTCAGCTTGAACAGTAAACCTGCTATGTCAGAGGCTCTGCCACATATGAAAGAGGCCTGGGTTTCAATATCTCATGCTGAATTTACTGCTTTTCAGCCTTTCATGGCCAAGTATTTGATGTCTCTCCTTTCACTGCTGCAATCGATAGGGTGACCTTATGTAAGAGTTTCCTGACCTTTGCTGTTGTCAGTATTGTTCTGCTAAAATGTAATTTAACTCTTTTTCTTTAGTCTGGAAATAGCACTGTACAGACAGCAAACACGAGTGGGGCTTGGGTTTTTTTCCCCCCTTAACCTAAAGGCAAGAGGCACCATCCATCATCAGAGTTGGCTTCTAACCAGAGGATGACAAGAAGCATCATCTGCAGAAGGTCTGGTTGGCTTCCCAGTGCTCTCTTGTACCCTTTTAGTAAGTTAAAAACCCCAAAAAGCCTTACTCTGATGCTCATTCCAGTGCCTTCCTGCTCAGTATGTTAGGATTGAGGGGGTCTCCCTAGATTCACATCACTGGGATGTTGGTATCTCCCTGGCACTATGAAGGTACAGCATTTCCTTTAGCTAATGCCTTGCATGTATTTCACATAACAAAAACAAAGAGATCAAGACTTCTATGAAAAAAAAAGAAAATAATTGCTTTCAAACAGCAACTACCAAAGGGGAAGGAGGCAGATTTTTCTCATGACAGTGGATGTTGGAGAGTCAGCCACAGGTTTTAGAGTTACAGCTGGCTTATCCATGCCAGGATCTTTGGGAGCCTGGTTTGAATCCCATTATAACCCTGTAATGCAAGTATTTTTGTGGGAGCAAACTGCCATGGTTATCCTCTGCTGTGATTTCATCTCTGAGTTCAGGCTGATGTGGGTATTATTCTGCATTAGCCATGCAGATGCAAACGTCGCCACTCACACCCATACATTTGCACAGGATTATGGCTGAAATTCCTGATCCTGCTTATAAAAAGCCCTATAAATCCCAGAGAGCTCCTTTTAAATCAGCAGCATTATCCTACTGTAAATCTGGGGTGTAAGTCAGAGCAGACTCTGGCTCAGATGCTCTTCAGCCACACATCCTAATGGAGCAGGGAGGCTAAAAGCAAACCCTGGGCTCTGCACACACCAATTCCCCCACCAAAACCCATCCCCATCACATCCCCAGCCCCACACCCCTTCACTTTTTAAAGTAGCAGCTCCACTCTTGTCATGGAGGAACTCTCAGAATTAAGAGCCGGGCTTTGGCAGTGCTGCCCCCACCCCCACGTGCTTCAATATTGCTCACAGCTGAGTTATTTCTTGCTTCTTAGGAATTTTAACTGGCTTTTATGCTCAGTGAACTCATGAAAGGAGAGTACCTAAAGTCAGCAGCGCTGAAACCATGAATTAGCACAAGGAGAAAGGGGCCAGTTGGGTGTTTCTTGCAGTACATTATCTGCATAATGCCAGAGGAGCTGATTTAAAGTCACTCTGCTACACCTGAGCGTCATTTATGGCTCATAAAAGGAAAGCTGTGTTTAAGGAACAATAAAGCAGCACTGCACTTTCTGTGGAAGAAGAGAAATAAAGCCTTTCTCACAGAGCAGATGTATTTTTATTTGCTCAGTGCCTGCCTCCGAGGCACGTGGAGATGCTTTAGCAGAAAGCCCAAGAGTTAAGCAGGAGGACTCGCTCCAGGTTATGGATTATGTTTGATTTGTGCTCATTTTTCCAGCCAAGCCTTAACACTGTGAATTTGACCTCCTAGAAAAGGTAAGATCTGAATCCCCATGGACACCTGTAGCTGTCAGAGGAGCAAGGGAGACCCCCAGGCACAGTAAGCCACAGCAGGGAGGAGCAGGGACCCTTCATAAAACAGAATCACAGAGTCATGTTGATGGTCTGGGAGGTCATTTCAAACAAAGACCAACCTGTGATTAATTCCCACCTTGTCACCCAGCCCAGAGCACCGAGTGCCACGTCCAGTCTCTCCTTGGACACCTCCAGGGATGGGGACTCCATCACTCTCCTGGGCAGCCCCTTCCAATGCTTAACAACTTTTCCATGAAGAAATTCTTCCTGAACACCCCAAGTTCCAGGCTCGGGATGTTTGGCCAAACAAAGTGACAGCAGCTGTCACATCAATCACTCTAAGTCACAGTCACATCACAGAAGACACCTATTTTCACTCACCTGCTATCTGCTGATAAATTCCCTCATTTCAGTCTCCAAGGAGTCCAGACCCACACTTTGGTCTCAGTGCAAACACCAGCTGGGGTATTGTGTCACACAGGAGAAAAGCTTCCTAGAACATAGACAAGTTTTTAGCTATTACACCCCTTCCAGTTTGATTTTTGAGAATTTTGAGCATGAAACCAAAGTCCTAATGAGAAATACACAATTACAAACCCCATCCCTCCTGTCCCTCTGCACTGTTCTGCCCTCCACCCATCTCCCATCCTCTGCCCACTACTCCCCTTCCCACAGACTCATGGTCACCTCGGGGCCCCTCAGCAATGCCAATCCCTGGAGAGGATTGCAAGGTTCCCACTTCCCAAACTGCTGCCTTCCAGCTCCACTTGTCCTTTCAAGAGACAAGGTGAATCCTCAGCTCCAGGTTTTCCCATCAAGGAGCTGGAAAGGATCCATGTGTGCACAGTATTGACAGCAAGGGTCGTGGTCCTGACCTTTCCCTGCTCCCTGTCTGACCCTGCTTTTGGAAAAGGCACCATCACACCACGATTCACCTCCCCGAGGAAGAGGCCTGGAGACTTTATCAGTGTGGTTTGAGCAGCAGGTCTGCAGGATCTCCCCAACACTCAGCACCACCCGGGCTCTGCGCAGGGCTGACGCCGCTCTGTGAATACCAAACTGCAGAGGGAAAGAAAAAAAAAAAGAAATTCAGTGAGTTTCTGCCAGTGTTAAGCTACAGCACCACGTGAGAACAACCCACTGCCTGAGAGGGAACCTGAACTGAAACAGTTCTGCTGCTCTGAAATGAAAAACACCCTGCAGGGAGACAGGAGCAGGATGCCAGAGCTGTATCCAGCACCTTTGGGGAGGACACACAGCTGCACACAGGGATGCTGAGGGAAGGGAAGCAATGCCCAGCTAAAGCAGGGCATTTATTTCTCAGCATTAACCCACTTCAAGTGTCAGCACAAGGGAGAACTTTCCTTGCAGCTCGGCAGCAGCTTGAGGTTAACAGGAAATTCAAAATACCCACAGTGCACAAGAAGCATCAGCACAAAAAGCTACACCTGCACTCCATCCTGACAGCTTCCCTGCAACCAGAAATCCTTTTTGTTTTGGGATTTCTCCCCATTTGGGAATGAACTGGTGCTTTTTTAGCAACATCAGTATGAGGAGGGGATGGCAGACTTAACATCTGTTTTTACAGGATGACCTTTGAGGAGGCAGTGATGGAACGTGTAGAGAGAAACAAAATAGAGTCATTCCCAGATTGTTTGGCTGCTGGGATGGCAGAGGGATGAGGGCATGCTTGGATTGAACGGGAATTTAAGTGTAGCACTGCCCTGGAGCAGCAAACACGGCTGGGAGACATCACTGGTTTGACATTAAATACCTTGTCCTGAGGTGAACACCACCACGATTCAAGTCCTTTGCGGGTTTAGTGCTCCACTTGAGGCATCCCACAGCACCTGGATCCTACCCCACTCGGACACTACAGCACTGCAAATCCACACCAAAGGGAAGAAGAGATAAAAAGGGATTTAGTGTGTCAGGACTGCTAACCCCCAATTCCACAGCCAGCAAAAACCACAGAGGGCTGAACCTGGATTAATCCAAATATCCGCTCCATCTGCACACTTCCGTATTTTCCTTCCCCGTGTTTATTTCTAAGCTACAAACACAGCTTTTCATCAGTCCTAGCAGCTTTTACCTCATAAATCCATCACTTTTACCTTCCCCACCAGCACAGACCCACTCCTCCCACCCCTTCCCTGCTCACCATGCTCCAGTGCCATCTCCCATTTCTCCATCAGTTCTTTCTGGTCACCAAACACCAGGAAAACTCTGACTGACCTGTCTGCTCCTGCACCAAAGGACAGAGGTGGTCTTGAGATCCCTCCTTTTTGGCTCTTTTTTTTTTTTTTACCTGAGGAGAAGGCTAGCAAGTCAAACCACTGGTAGACACAGGTTTTGTTTTCTTTTTCTCAGATCTTTATTTTACAAAAATAATTTACAAATAGAGACAACTCTCAGCAGTAAGGTCACTCACTCTGTGCAGGAGGATACAGCCTGGTGAAGGAGGGGTGTAGGAGTTAAGGACTCTGACAATACTGTTAATTTTAACATGATGGCAGCTATATTACACTACATATATTTCATGCTCCAGCATGTGGGTGTGACACCACATAAAGCCATGGTCCATAAAGTGTGCCAGCCAGGGAGGATGCTCCCAAGAGATCATTTCCATCCTATTTATCAGCATCCTCTTGGAGCCAAATGGCCACCTAACACTCAGACTACAGCACTCTGGATATACTCATCAGCAATATACTTCAAATACATGATAAAAATATATTTAACTTTCAAATACACTTGTATAAGGTACACCAAGAGGCAGAAAATAAAGTCTTGAGCTTTTAAATACAACACACTATATATATAAACATACACAAGGAGACAAGAGGGAATCAAGATGTGGAAGGAGAAGCTTATCCATTTATCTATGGTACACAATGGCTTTGTCTGCTAGGAAGTAATTTCCACTTGCATAGCGTTGTTGAGGAGTCCACACTGGGCTAGGAGGAGAAAAGGTTTTCATTTTGGTACCACTTCCACTTTGCAACTGATCCTACTCTTAAATTACACTTTGTCCTCTCTCTTTTGTAGGCTGGAATTCACGCCGCGTTCGTAACAAGCACATTGAAAGGAAGGGGTAAAAAAAAAAAAACCAAAACAAAAACAACAAACCGTAACACACAAAAAAAAAACCACATCAGGTCAGAGAGTCAAGGAAGTTTCTTTCTGGGGTTGCAGTCATTTGGCATTTTGCTCCAGAGCTGAGTATTCTGCTTCTGACACTCTGGAGGCGTCGATGAGTTTAGTGAGGCCAGTTTTGGCAGAGTACTTGAAAATAAAGGCTTTCATGAGCTCGTATCTGTAGTTGCGGTTGATGAAGCTGTACAGGATGGGGTTGACGCAGCAGTGGACTAGGGAGAAACACTGAGTGATGTGGAGGGTGGCGTAGAGGAAGTTCTCCATCTGGCAGCTGAAGGGGATGAAATGAAGGCTGTAGAAGATGTCCAGCAGGACGGCCACGTGGTAGGGCAGCCAGCACACCAGGAACACCACGACGTAGGAGAAGATGATCTTCCCGTTGCTCTTCCGCTCCTGGTCGCTGGAGGTGGAGATGCTCTTGGCCAGGAGGAAATAAAACACGGCGATGATGGGAAAGGGGATGAGGAAGCCCAGCACCACGGAGATGAGCTCCATGCCAATCAACCACTCCTTGAAGCTCTCTTCGGGGTAAACGGGCCTGCAGTAGGTCTCGTTGTTGGAAGAGACCGTCTTGAGGTAATAGGTGTCCGGGAGGGAGGCGGAGAAGGCCAGGAGCCACACCAGGATGCAGATGCAGCGGCGGATGATCTTCTTCTTGCGGCTGCTGGAGTTGGTGAAATAGGCGACCGAGAGGTAGCGGTCCACGCTCATGCACGCCAGGAAGAAGATGCTGCTGTACAAGTTGATGGAAAATATCAGGTGAGTTATCTTGCACGTGATTTCCCCCATGTGCCACTGGTTGTGCTGGACGAGCGAGACGACCCACACGGGCAGGGTGATCACGACGCACAGGTCGGCGATGGCCAGGTTGAAGATGTACAGGTGGGTTTCATAGCCGGTCATTTTGGCCTGCAGGTTGACCCACACCACCACCGAGTTGGCCACCAGGCCTATGACGAAGATGAAGATGTAGAAGAAGGACAGGGTGTAGAGCAGGGCGCTCTTGTTGAGCGTGCCAGGGCATGTTGTCGCATCCACCGTGATGCACTCGCCGTTGTTGCATGTCCAGTTGATCTCCGTCAAGTTGGCCGTCTCCAGGAAATCCAGGATGGAAGTCAAGTCAAGCGCACTCATGGTCGCTCGGATTGGAATTCAAATGACCTAAAGGCAAAACAGGATTGAAAGAAATTACGTAAATTACGGAGCTATTTCTGCTGCCGTGTCACACCGCTTCAGCGACATCCTGCTCTTGCCAGGCACTTTCCATCAAAGCCCTCCATGGAGTACAACAACCAAGACACTTAGCACAACTCATCTGCTTGACAAAAGAGGAGCAGCACCAGATTTTGTGCGATTTCTCCTTCTCTTCCAGCTCACATCTGACATCATCAGGTTGGCTATCGTCCCCGGGTGTGAAATCTGCAAAGTACACCGTGGCCAAATAAATGTCAGGCGACTAAATCTGTCTCCTCCGGCATAAATGATGCTCCTATCGCTTTCAGCAGGGGAATCTTTAAGCCATTTTATCTGCACTCCCTCAAGCACAGTAGAATTGATCTGGCTGATACATGGTACCGTAAAACATTTACCACAGGCTCTGGTCAGCATCTTGTCAAGTCATACAGATACATAAAGTAGAAGTGGGGAACTAAGGGGCTTTGTACTCCTATCCAAACTTAAATTCTGCTCTGTCCTCCCTCCCTCCCTTCCCTCGAATTCTATTTTACAAAGTATCCCCTGCATTTAACAATCATTACACAGCATTGAGAAAAGAAAAAAAACAAAACTCGGAGTCTGACTGCTGAATAGATCTGCTGGTCTTAAGTTTTCTTTTTAGAAGAGTGCTTTGATTTCAAAACACTCCCCCATCATGGCTGGCTCCACAACTGCCTCCTTTCCACCCTTTTGCTTTTCTATATCTACTTTTGCTGCCTCTTCAGTGCTTTCTTCTACCTGCAGGCAGTGGACAAAGCAACTTGTTAACTTCCTCACCAGCAGAAAGAAAAGGCCCTTAATGGCTCACACAAAACCCCAAGTGGGGCTGCTAATTGCCCTTGTGCTTTTGGGGAGGCATAAAAATGCTGTCCCCCTCCCTGGGACCCTCATAGGACCCTCAGTACCTCCCACAGCCACAGGCCTGTCCCCACCACGCTTCAGCCAGGCTAGTTTTGGAGCGCAGGATCCAGCCTGGGACGTGCCAAAATAAAGCTGCAGAGGTGGGTTCCCAAGGGATGGATCCTTGTTCCCTCATGGCTTCACCTGAGCTGGACCATCAGGTCAGCCAGCCCCACCCATGGACATATCCAGCATCCCCAACAATGGTCACCTTGCTCTTCCCCATGACCACAGCCCCAGAAAGAGAGGGACCAGCCTGGAAAAAGCCAGCGTGGCCAAGTGACCAGAGAGCAACAGGGATCTCCAAATATCCCTGACCCCACCACAGGATCTCTTGGTAGGGTTTCCAGGAGCACAGAGGGGAGATAAGCAGGGAAGAGCTCGGATATGTTGAATACCCTTTTCTCACCCCCTCTCCCCAAAAAGGGACCTTGGTTGACACAGCACCTCTCCATCTGCATAATGAGCTCTTCCCAAAGCTCCCACCCTCCTGCCTGTCAGGGACAGAGGCTACGGAAGAGAAGGGAGATAAGGGGGGAGATTACCCGAGAGGACTCAAGGAACTATTGTCCCAGCAGAGGGGAAGCTGGTGGCACTAACAATGAGGGGGGCCCTGCACACATTCAGGGGAGATCAAATCTCTCCACAAACAGGCCCAAATTGGCCCTGTGAGGAGATCTGGCCTATGGCTTTCATCCTGCTGGCCTGATGAAAGACGGAGCCGAGATTTGAACCAAATTAAGCACGGATTTTGCTAAAACACTGCCTAAAGAGGGAGCTGAGCCAGTGGCAGCTCTCCATCCTCGGATAGCCGACCCTGTGCTCATCTTGGGAAAGCAGAGAGTGATTTAACCCACACTATGCAGGGCAGACGGGCTGATCCACCCCCCAGAGCTGCCAGTTCCACCCTGGTGCTGCAGGCAGCAGGGGTGGATGCATCCCCCGGGTGTTCACTTCATCCCAGGGCTGCGAGTGGGACAGAGGGATGGGGCTCCTGCCAGACCTCTCCCAGGGTCCCAACTGCATCCCCAGCACAAACACTTTCCAAGCCTCTCACACACAGGAGAAGCAGCACCATCCCCAAGTCCCTGTACCTCAAAACTCTGCAGCAATTAAAGCAAACTCCCTAAAAGCCACAAAATTTCCAGCCCCATGGCAAAGGCCACCAGCTCCTGCTGGTATTTGGGGGCAGCAAGGGGAGCACAGCAGGAGGAACACCCCGCTACCCCCCATGACACCCCACAGAAGTAGCATGGGTGGGCCTGGGCTTCTCTGGAAAGGCACATGGTCTAAAACAAGAGGAACAGGCTCACTCCACATCCCAAGACCCCATTTCAGGACAGGACTGTGACCAGCCAGCACCAGCAAGCCTCCAGCACATACCTCATGGAGAAGAAACTCAAACCTGCCTCAGGGGTGTCAGATTCCGACAGAGAGGCAGCACCAGGGCAGCAGAGAGCCCTTGAGGCTGGGGCTCACACCAATGCTGGGGACACCACGGCCACCACAATGGCAGCTGCTGGCTCAGAGCCACCCCGGGGGTGTAAGGGAGCACGAAGGATGCTCAGCCCGCTCCCAGCCCGCCTGCACTCCGAGAGCACGGCTGCTGCACACACGTGCATCCATCTGCCTGCGCCTTTCGCATCCCCAGCGCGGCAATAAAAACCCGAAACCGAGCCGGCCTCCCAGGCTCCGGGTCCCGCCGGGGAGGAGGGCTGTGCTCACAGATTACAGCCCCACAAACCGGGCTGTAGTCTGGGATTAGCTGCTGTAACCTGAGCTCCGACTCCCACCCGGATTAGCTGGGAGGTACGGGGGGGGGACCCACCAGACAAACTCAATAAAACCACTCCGTGCTCCTAAAAAAAAACCTTCAGCGCTCGCTGCAGACAGCACAGCACCCGAAAAACTCCTGAAGGAAGCTGGGACGGTCATTTGTGTCCACGACACTGCTAAACTCCTGCAGGCCATCACCCCACCCCTTCACCTGGCAGGTACATGTGCTGAGTCCAGTCGCGGCTAGTTTACAGGAGTTAGGACAAGAAGGAAAGGAGACGCACCCAAAATCCTGCTCCAGACCCCCAGAGCCGTCCCTGGAGCTGATGCAGCCGGCAGGATTGCACCCTCCCCATCCCACCTCCTGCCCGGGACCCGCTGCAGGCTGTGACAAAGTAAACAGGCACAGGCATCCCTGCCTAGGAGGGCAATGCCCAAACCCTCAGCAATTTGGGGAGCTTCCAGAGCATCCCACAGCCCACTCCTGCCCGCACTCCGACCTGCCCCACGACTGCTCAGGGGTGAGGGCAAGCTGCGCTTTGCCCTTCCCAAAAGGAGAAGGAAACGAGCCGTACCGGGAAAAGTCAGGATGGGCGGGCGGGCTGTCACCGCACACCTTCACCCTTCCCGTGTCCCGGCCCTCCAGCATGAGGCGGCCGCCACAAGAGGACACCCATGCCCGCAAGGGGCTTTGCGAGCCCGAGCCCGGCACATTCAAACTCTCCGGCTGAAGAAACAAACAACAACCGCAGGGGAAGGAACGGAGCCGAGGAACGGAGCCGAGCATCGCACCTGGGCACGCAGGGGCACCCACAGGGGAGCGGCGGCCGCTCCAAGCTCCCCCAGACCCTCCCGCACGGGAAACCCAGGAGGGGACAAGCAGGAGAGGCTCCCCCACCCCGTGCAGGGACGCGGGAGTCTCGCGAGCGCTCAGAGGGACCGGGCCGACCGGGCCGGCCGCGCCGTGACCCCTCACGGGTCCCGCAGCCCGGCGGGGCTCCCCCGGTGCCGCCCTTACCTCGGGGCCTGGCGGCAGCGCTGCCCGAGCGAGTGAGCGCGGCCCCGCCGCCGCCGCCTTATATCGGCCGTGAGGGGAGCCCGCCTCCCGGGGGCGGCTCCGGCGGCCCGGCTCCCATCGGCCCAGCCCCGGCACGGCCCCACAGGCGTTCGGCACAGCCCTGGCACGGCTGGAGATCAGCTCAGTCCAGCCCCGGCTCGGCCGCAGATCGGCTTGGCCCAGCCCCGGCTCGGCCCCAGATCGGCCCGGCCCAGCCCCGGCTCGGCCCCGGCCCCGCCCGGGTCTCCGGGAACGGGAGCGAGGGGTGCGGGCAGCCGGGGTAGGAGAGGGGTGATACCGGCACGGGGGGAGAGATAAGGAGGGGAGAAGAGGGGGAAAGGGAGGAGAAAGAGAGAGGGAAAAGCGGGGGAAAGAGAGAGGTGGAAGCGAGGGAAGGAGAGAAAAAGAGAGAAATAGAGGAAAAAGGAGAGAAGGAGAAAAAAAGAAATAGAGAGGAAAAAAGGACATGAAAAGGAGAGAAATGAGGAAAAAAGGAGGGAAAAAAAAGAGGAAAAAGGAGAGAAAAAAGAGGGGAAAGGAGAGCAAAAGCAGAAGAAACAAGGAAAAATATAAAGGAGAAAAAGATAATCCGAGGGAGGAAAATGAGAGAAAAAGGGAAAATGGGAGGGAAAAGGGCAAAGGAGAGCATAAGCAGAAGAAAAGAGGAAAAGGAAAAAGGAGAAAAAGAGAGGGGGGAAAAAAGGAGAGAAAAACAGGGGAAAGGAGAGAAAAAATAGGGAAAATGAGAGAAAAAACAGGAGGAGAAAGAAAGAAAAAAAAAAGGAGAGGAAAAAGGAGAAAAAGAGAGGGAAAGATGAAAATAGAAAAAGAGAGGGAAATGAGAAAAGGAGAGCAAAGAAAGAATAAGAAAAATGGAAAAAAAGAAAAATAAGAAGGAAAAAGAGAAAAGAGAAAAAGAGAGGCAAAGAGAAAAAGTGAAAAAAGAAAAAAAAGCTTAAAAAGGTGAAAAACAAAGTGTGGGAAAAGAGGAAAAAGGAGAGGAAAGAGAAAAAAGAGAAAAATACAGAAGAAGAGAGGGGTGTCATTGTATAGAGTAAGAGTTTAGAAATTATAATAGAAGCATGTGTGTGTACATGTGATAATACCCCATTAGATAAAGGTATCCACAGTGCAGTAGAAATAAGTAAAAGTGATAGCTTAGAAAACCAAAATAAACCCTGTGACAACTGTCTATTAGTTTAGAAGGTTATATATTACCTTGTAACGAAAGAACTTGTGACTACTCTTGAGCTATGGCTGACTGCTTGCTCCTTTACAATCTCACAGCCTCTGAGACTGATGTTTATCTGAGCAATAAATTGTTCCTAGCCCAAAAATAGTCCCATGCCTTTATTACAATAATTCTGAGGGGAAGGGGGGTCAGTCAGGCTGTCTGTCCCAGGGAAATGCTGGCATTAGATGTCCATCCACCTGCCCAGCCCTGCCAGCAGCACTGACAGCTCCCAGGGGTCTCCACCAGGCTGCTCCCAAACCTCCAGGTGAGCTCGGCCCCCAAACCCTCCCGCTGAGCCCACACCGACCTACAGCTCCTAAATCACCTCAGCAGGGCTGAGCCACTGCCCAGCAGGACATGCAGCTTAGCTGACACCTCTGAACCACGACTTTTTGGAAGATGCAGGGCTCAAGTTTAGCCCTTGGACCTGCTCCCCAGAAAGCATTTTGTTTCCCCAAAAAAACATAATCCTATATCCACAGGCAATTAACAGGACAAGGGGGAATGGTTTCAAACTGAAAGAGAGCAGGTTTAAATGGGATATTGGGAAAAAAATCTTCCCTGGAAGGGTGATGAAGCCCTGGCACAGAAAAGCTGTGGCTGCCCCATCCCTGGAAGTGTTCCAGACTAGGCTGGATGGGGCTTGGAGCAATGTGGGATATTGGAAGGTGTCCCTGCCCATGGCAGGGGGTGGCACTGGATGGGCTTTGGGGTCCTGGGGTCTGGTTTGGGTGCCAGGGAATAAGAACAGAGGGATGAGTCTCCCACCATCCCATGGATGGAAAGGGTGGGATGTAAAGTGTCTCATCTTCCTCCCTGACCCCTGTTCTCCCTGGGTGAGGTCCTCCCAACTTCACAGCTGTTGGTGAGCAAAGTGTTTCAGCATCTGCTTGAAATCTGAGTGCTTGCCCAAGTCCACGGATGTTGGTGGGATTGAAACACAGTGATGTCAGAGAGCGACATGATTAGGTTTAAAAATAAGCAGGGACTGAAGAAATTGGCTAAATCAGGCTCTGAAAATCCCAGGGAAAAAAGAAAAATAAAAACCCAACAAAACTAAAGGCACTCTAGCAGCACTCTGATCACTTGGCCAAAAAAGCAAGTGGAGTGGTTTTGCCTTACTTGGTGTGCCAGAAAATAACATCAAAAAGTGCAAAGTCTTCCACAGCTCTCCAAAAATACCAGCCAGCACCTGGAACCACAAAGCTGCTGGAAGTCCAGGAGTCACAGGCAACCTCCCCACTCCTGCACTTTGCCCAGGGCAGAGCCCTCGCTGCCCTCTCCAGGTTCCTCCTTTCAGGTGTCATTTTATAGGAGCACATTCCTCACAGGAGAGCCAGGGCCAAATCCCTTTTAGTTACAAAAACTAGATTTTGTTTGGTGCTCAGGCATTAAAAATCTGCACGATACAAAACCACCTCACTATAACAGAGCAAGTGGAGCTGGGAACCTCAGATCAAATCAGCAGAAAAGTCAAGGTGCTGCCTGCTTGCCATGATTAATTGGTGTCTGCCACCAATCCAAGCAGGTGATCCAAGAGATGTGATTGCAGTTGCTATGGCCAGCAACTCCTTGGAGATGCAGCTGTCCAGGTGATCCATCACCTACTGGAATGAGACAGGCTGGGAGAACTGGGATTGTTCAGCCTGCAAAACAGAATGTCCTGGGAAGACCTTAAAGCACCTTCCAGAGCCTGAAGGGGTTCCAAGAGAGCTGAAGAAGGATTTTGGATAAGGGGAAATAGCTTCCCACTGCCAGAGGGCAGGATTAGATGGAATACTGGGAAGAAACCCTGCCCTGTGAGGGTGGGCAGGCACTGGCACAGGGTGCCCAGAGGGGCTGTGGCTGCCCCTGGATCCCTAGAAATGTCCAAGGCCAGCTTGGGATATCCACCTGGGATAGTGGAAGGTGTTCCTGCCCATGGCATGGGTGGAATGGGATGAGCTTTATGATCCCTGCCAACCCAAACAATTTTATGATTTAGGAAAGGGAAGCTCTGCAGTTTTCACCCTGTTATGGAGGAGTCTGTGCAACATGTCAGTATTGGGTAAAATGCAGCACTGAAAGCCAGATCATTATTTAACTGCTTTGGTTTGCATTTATATTTTGTTTAACTGTCTGAAATACAGCAACATATTGCTGTAGAAAAGAACATATTCTTTTTTTCTCCAAAAGCACAAGTTTTTACTAATGGGGGTAGGGGAGAGAAAAAATCCTGAATTTCTCCCAGTCCTCACAGCCTTTCCCTATTGACTTTGGGAACTCAGGCTGAAAGCACCCTCCCTTTCTCTTAAGGCTTCCCTTTCCAGCTGGGAGGCAGATGGAAGCTGACACCCAGCCCTGCCTACTCAAATCAACAGAGAAATTAAAAATAAAAAGTAAAAAACTCAAGTTGGCAGCTTCGAGTGCTGGGAAGACACAGGTTTGGGAATGAGAGAGAAGGCCAAGAAGGCAAAGTGCAGATTGTATTGGGTGGGGGAGCATTCTGATTGCACAGCAAGTATTGGAATGGGACAAAGGGGAAACATTTCTCCAATTGCACAAGAGAGGGTTTGCGTGCAGCAGGAGCGAGGTGGGAGCAGCCTCACACACACACAGAGAATGGTGCCAGGAGCTCAAACACCCACCCAGGCACGTCAAAGCCCGGCACAGCCCTGGGGGAAGGCAGGCTGTGATCCATGAGGTGTCCGAAGGGGAAGTCCAGCATCCTGTGCTTCCTCCCTCTGCCAAGACAGCCAGCCCTGTGTCCTCTCCTGGTCACGTTCCTCACTGCATCGCCGGGATGATGGATGGATGGATGGATGGATGGATGGATGGATGGATGGATGGATGGATGGAGGAAGGAGCCCCTGTGCTCACAAAAGGAATGAAGAGATCACTGCGTCAGGAGTCACCCCTGAAACGTCAGCAGAAAGGAAACGAGCTGCACGTTTCCAGCCGGCAGTGGCCGTGGTGCTGCCCGGCTTCACTTCCCCCAGCAGCAGGGAACAATCAGGGCATTTAATGCCAAACCCTGCCTCCAGCAGTGTCAGCAGCCTCAGGGAATCCCCAGGGCTGCTCTCCTGTCCAGCTCCATCCTGTCTGGTCTGGAGCAGACTCACGATGAGGAAGGCAGTGGGAAGAGAGCAGGGAGAAGCAGTCTCCCACTGCTGGGCAGGAAAAGTTCTCGTGCTCACAGGCAGCTCCAGGAAACCAGAGTCCTCCTCTGCACAAGGATGGAGCGAGCCAGAGGTGCCTCAGGCTGAGGAAGCTGCTCAGAGGGTGGGGAAGGCAGCACTAGAGAAACTGTGGCAGAAAGAAGCTGACCTCTTAAAAGTGGAGAAAGAAGGAAGAGAAGTGCACAGAGAGGCTGCCAGGGCAACCACAGCCCATCCTAGGGCAAGGCTCCTGCTTCCCCTAGCCTAGCCTAAACCACTAAACTAAGCAATAAAAGAGAAATCACAGCTCAGGACTTCCCTTCCTCCTCCACAGCACCCACCTGTTAGTTCAAAGGTTCATGAGATATAATATTTTTATTGCAAAAAGCCGCTTGGGGGCTGGTTTCCATCTCTGCTGCAGCTCCAAGGCTGCATTTTCAGCTTCAGCACCACAACAGTGAGGACAAAATTGAAGAGAAAGATTTTCCAGCATAAAGCTGAGCTGCTTGGGTTGTCACAGGCCTGCAGCATCTGTGGTTTGAGGCAGCACACACGGAAAGCTTTGTGAAAAGCTGCCGGGAGGGATCTGTGTTTTCCAGGCCCTGTCCGGCGCAGGGACGCTGCTGTCAGCTCTCGCCTCCTGACAAGTGATGGTGAGCAGCTCTGATTCAGAGAGACAACTCAAGGCACACAGTGCTTCACGTGGCCCTCTTCAGCTGGGCCACCCAGGCTTTTAACCATTCTCTGGCTTTGTCCACCCAAAGACAGAATCATGGAGTTGTTTATGTTGGAAAATGCTTCCGAGATCATTGAGTCCAACCTGTGACCGATCCCCACCTTGTCACCCAGAGCACTGAGTGCCACATCCAAGCATTCCTTGGACAGCCCCAGGGATGAAGGAGAGAGAGACACAGCAGGAGAAAGGTTTAAGGTCTTGTCCACCTGCAGGACAGGGCATTTTCTGTCAATCCCAGCAAGCTTTGCCAAAGCCAGGCAACAGTTCCAGCAGGATCTGCTGAGGAAAGGGCTGGCAGAGCAATCAATTTGCTATTTTCAATGTAATGAGAGCTTTCAGGAGAAATCAATTGGTGGTGGAATTAGGAATATGACCTGTGTAGCCAGTAATTATAGAAGATGGGTCTCCCCTTCACAGTTCATTTCCATCTTACCCTTTCCACTAAATAAAGGTGTTACCAATGGATGTTATTTGCTGCTTCTTAATCTGCTGTCAGAGGCATTACTGCCATTTATTTGAGAGCGTGCCAGAATGTGACCATGAGGAGTGTAACATCAAACCCTGAGCCAGAAATCCTGCCTGGAGCAGCTAAGCAGGCAGCAGAGAAGATTTTTTCAGAGACACTGATTTTTACATAAACATTATTCAAAAACTTCTCCTGTCCTCACAGCGCACTCTCAGATTAGCAGTGAGACGTGATCATGGCAAGGGTAGGTTTTGACAGGAGCCATGCTATGGAAATCTGCATCAGCAGCAAGTGGCAGGCTGGGGACAGAGAGAAGAAAGCAAGGAGCTGGAATTAGGATGATGGGATCCCCCCCACCTTCGCTTGCTTCCATGGGAAAGAGCCCTGTAGGTGTAAAACAACTAAATGTTACAGGCTGGTAAGAAATAAAAAATTCATTAAATCGTAAATCTTGTGGAAAGGGGATCTACTGGGGAGATTATATTCACTTCTCATGGACATATTAATTCAACAGTGGCATATCATATTGTTCTCTGCAGGGGAAAAAAGACATATTGTTTTAAAGTCTGATATTTAGAGCAGTCCTTGAGGAAGGAAAGCAAATATAATCTTGGCAAGGAAAACCAAGTGCATGAGCACCGAGGAAGGGACATTAAACGCAGGGCCCAAGTCCCAGCTGCTGAAAGTCAGCGTGGTTTGACTGGAGTTCTTGGAGCTGAGCCCATGCATGGGAGCTGAGAGTGAAGGTCACCTCCATTTAGCCACAACTCCTTGAAAATGTTAAGTAAGTGAACACAAAGGGTAATTTTTTACTGTGAACAGTCACTGTTTGCCCACCAGCAAACAGGTGAGAAGACAAAGACATTACAGCTGCTTTCATTTGACATTTGGTGGTTGGGAATCTGTCTGGTCATTTCCTTCTGGATAGCTTCTGGCTTAGCAGTGGAAATTGCCAAGCTCTCCTGGCTCTCAGTCCAGCCAGACACTCAGGATTTGAGGAGAACTCAGTAGCCACCTGCAGAACATGGGCTCTCCAAAGTTCTGCTCCAGCTGCTTCCCATCCTAGGCTCCCTACATGCCTGGTCTCCATTCGCCAGGAGGCTCCAGTGGCACGTACTAGGAGCTCCTGCTGCAGATCCAGCCCCATCTCCTGCCTAAATTGCATCACATGGAGGCAAATAAAGCCCTGCCTCCCTGGAGAGACCTTTCCTGGCAGACAGCAAGTAGGACTTACCACAGGCCCCCTTCCACAGGTATGGTCACACTCCACCTTTGGCTTCCCACCTGTCTCCTGACCACACAAATTTTGTGTTCATTTGAAAGAGGAACATCCCTGCTCCCTTTTTTCCACCCTGCCTGTCTCCCGGAGCGTGTCTTTCCTCAGGAGAAACCTGTGGATTGTAGAAAAACACCTCAGGGAATAGCTACAGGAAGGTTTTCAGCAGACACACAACTCAGTGCACAGTAACTGCTCTTGCCCATGGCCTTCCCCTCACCATCCAAAGGAGTTTATTCCAGGGGAGCAAGGGGAGAGCACAGCTTAAGCTCCCCACACAGGATAGCAGGGACTGCTGAGCAGCTCTTGTGCCACAAAACAATCGATGCCTGTTTGACCCCGTCACACTCTCAGCCAGCTCGGGCACAGATAACCCAGCCTGGGCCATCAGAAAAGATGGGATTTGCTTATCACTCAGACTGCACACACCACTCTGCCCTGGAGAGTGCACACATGCAAGCTCCTGCAGGAGTTCCAGCTCTCCACCTTCCCTTTGCCTGGCTCTCACACCGACAGCTTCCCCAGCATCCATCCCAACGAGGTGTGAAATTTGAAGCATCACCAAAGTGCACACGGGGCTGTTCCTAGGTAATTACACGAGCAGATAAAGTAAAAAAGAGCTGATGAAACATTAACCACGAGCAGGCAGAACAACAAAGGCAGTGCACCCGAACCACAAAGACTCTTAATGCAGCATTAAGTCAGCTGGACCTTAGTTGTGTATTTGCCATTGGATTCAATACCTCCTTGAGATGGAAAACAGGAATAAGGCCCTATTTTTTTCCACACCTGGGCCAGGCTCCTAGTTGAAACAGGCTGTTCATACCAGCCAAACACTTGGACGTTTAATTTCTGTTGCTGAGGTCCTTAGCAATTGCTTTAGGTTCAAGCACACTGGCAGCAGCTCATAGCCCAAAACCATAGGAAGTCAGAGAGGTTTTAAACTACTCAAATTATCCAATGTGAGCATGAGAAGGAGGCAATGTGGGCTTTAGCTTCTGTCCAGGGCCCCTGGAAACTTAATCCTAGCTGATTACACCATTTCTTTTCTTTTTTTTTTTTTCTTTCCATAGAAGAAATAAACAGTCTTTTGTACCAAACATAAGGCCGCCTTATTTTGAAGGAAGATTTATCACCCAGGCTAAATCCATGAGTTCATTCTGGTTTTGTCCCAAATCTTCAAAGCAGTGTTTTACACTTCATGACACAGTATCAGCTGGTTCTGCCTCTGTGCCAGGCAGTCCCCAAAAGACATCCCACTTTTCTTTATAAAAATAATAAAAGAATGCAGACCATCTCATCAGTTGTTTAAAGCCTGCACAGCAAATTCCACACAGGCATGTCAGAGCCGTGCAAACACTTCCATAAGGACTGGCTTCCCTGCAGATCACAAACACCAGCAGTGTGTTGGGGCTTGGAGTGACCTGGACTAGTCAAAGATGTCCCTGCTTATGGCAGGGGGATGGAACAAGATGAACTTTAAGGTCCCTTCCAATCCAAACCATCCTGGGATTCCGTGGTGTGACACTCCTCAGTGGAGGGAAGTGACTGATGGGTGACAAAATCTGCTGAAATAAGGATTGCTCAGTGCCTTCCCTGCACCAACAGGGGCTCTGTTGTACTGAGCTGAAACCTTGAACTCATTACAATATCACTCTGTCTCTGGATCCCATATCCTGTGGGGGAATCTTCTGGGAATGTATTTTGGTTCAGACTTGGGTCAAGGAGAGTTGACTTGACCTGAAAATAAATCCAGGCGATCTCGAGCTGAAGAGCCATTGACTACTGTTTGCAATACAATAAAGTGAGCAGATCAAACTCGGCTGAAAGCCAGGCTTAACATAAATCCAGGCAAAAAGGGGAACAAGAAGATGCATTCACCACCATGACAAAGGGGACATTTTTTACATTGGCACAGCTCAGAGCAGAGACTGAAAAGCGCTTCCCAGGCAGCACTTTCAGTGTCCCATATGGTGTGTGCTGTTTAGCTGTGCTGGTATCTCCAACAGACTGGCAGCAAGATAAGAGTTACACCACTTGGATGTGTGTGAAAAAGAGGTTGTGGGATTTTTTTTTTTTTTTTTTTTTACCGTTTTTAACGTCACTAGCAGGAGTTCCTCTGCTTGCACACAGGGCAGCTTTTGTGAGAGGTATTTTATATGGATCCCCAAGGAAGGGTCTCAGTGGCCGGGCTCTGAGCTCTATTGTGTGCACATGTGTGTAATAACTCTCTGCAGCTTTTGGTTTGCAGTCCAGGTTGTACTCACTGCAGCTCCAGGATGAAATCTTCTGCTGGCTCACTGTACCACTACCTTCACTGAAGTTAGCCTCTCTCCTCTTCCAGGAGCTGTCAAAATGCTTGTTGGATGAAGCAAGTTTTGATCCAGCCGATAATTCCCAGATCCCTACCCACACTGCAGTATATCCTCAGGAAAAGTGGACATTCCCCCAGCTCTCCTTCTTCCCAGGGCTCAGCTCCAGAGGCAGAAGCTTGATCCACCAGCTCTTTGCCCACAACACAAACCCCACTCAGCAAATTTTCCAGCTCCTCAACGAGGCTGGTTGTCCACAAACCACTCAGGAGGATCCTCTGCCCAGCCAGCAGCCCATGGACAGTAATTTGGCCATTTTCCCAAAGTTCCAACTTTACCAGCAAAGCTGTCCCACAAGAATCTACAGAATGCATCCTCCAGAACAAGCTGTGGGTGATGACAATATCTGGTGATGCTTGGACATCATCTTTTTCTGTCCCTGATAAGCCTCCTCAGAGCTCTCCTAGCACAAGCCTTTACACATTTCCAACCTAGAGCAGCTGGTTCATCTCTGGATAAATATTAAATAGAGTTTAGTCCTTCTGCTGGCATTCATTATCCAGTCCATTTTACAATAAGGAGCTGGTCAAATCCCTGCAGCCTTCCCAGACAAAACCAGCCAGGGTAGCTGCTTTCAGGAGATGAAGGCAGCCTCTGTGGGAAGACATGAGCACCACATTCCTCATTTGAGTGCAACTATTTCTAAACACAGCTCAGGGAAAGCTGCATATTTATTTTTTTTATTGCATTAAAACCCATTTTATTAACCAACTGGTACTTTAATGTGGATGATGCCTTTGTTTATAAAATAAATTATGCTGCTTCCTCGCATCTCCCACTGTGATTGCACGATTCCTGGTCAGATTGTATAATGTTTGATCTAAGAATGTATAAACTCCACTAAACAAAGCTGCAATAGAAAGTTGAATAATAAGTCAAGACTCCAACCTCTCTCAGGGAAAAAAAAAAAGGTGAGTTTGACAAAGTAACATGCTGAGAGAGCCTGGGAATCTTTCTGATGGAATAAAGTATTTTAAGAGGGGCCGAATATTCCAACTCAGCATTTCCCATCTGCGCCTTCTAAAAGTGACAGGAACTTCACCCCTGACTCAAGCAAAATCTTCACAAATTGGGATTTCTTTTACAACTGTGTGAAAATTAACACTTTCACTTGCAATTAGCAGCATCACAGCCCTGCTCACACTTTTGCTGCAGAAACAAGCTGCACATGAATATTCACAGCCAGGCAATGCCATCTCGAAGAAACCAGTGCTGGGAAGGGCTTTACCTGTCTCTCCTTCAGACAGAGGAAAGGCACAGATCAGTCCCTCCACAGGGGTTCTGCAGGTAGTTGCCACTGCTTGTCTTGGAGAGCTCTGGGACAATCATGGAATGGTTGGAAGGGACCTTAAAGCCCATCCAGTTCCATGGGCAGGGACACCTTCCACTGTCCTAGGTTGCTCCAAGCCCCATCCAACCTGGCCTTGGACACTGCCAGGGGTCCAGGGGCAGCCACAGCTGCTCTGGGCACCCTGTGCCAGGGCCTCAGCACCCTCCCAGGGCAGAATTCCATCCCAGTATCCCATATAACCCTGCCCTCTGGCAGTTGGAAGCCATTCCCCCTTGTCCTGTACTACATGTCCTTGTAAAATCACTTCTCACCTGAGAAGAATTTGCTCTGCTGATGCAGGTCTAGGCATTATGCACGTGGAAACTCGAGTATTTTTTAATGGACACATCTTTCCTTCCCAAAAAATACCCATCATCACAGTAGCTGAACTTCTCAACCCCTCTGTGTTTGCAGGACCATCTTAACACTCCTTTATATAAGTCAGTTCCACTTAGAAGAGCAAAAACATGAGCAAAACCAAAAACCTGGAGATTTTCCACCCATCAGAAGAGGTCTCAGCAAGGAGAAGACCTGCCCAGTCTTTATCCACCACCTGCCCCTTCTCTGCTCAGGTGCCAAGAGCATTGCAGCCACAGTATGTGAGTCCTTTCTGCACAGCTCACACCACTAAAACCAGCTGGAAAAGAGGGAGAATTATTGATTTTATTATCACAAGCTTGACATAGAGGGAGTTAAGCAGCTCTTTTTAATGCAGCAGTCTTCAAAGCAAAGCTGTGGCTATTTCAACTCTTTCCTGACCATTGCAACCATCTTTCCTGACCATTGCAATAAAGGCTGAAGGAGCACAAGAAATGCAGGAAAGGGAAGGCACTAAGGAGGAGGAGGTGGGAAAAACTCCAGTACTGCCTCATGGATAGTCCCGTTTCAAAGCACACTGCTTGTGGCCAAGCAGTGAAAGCCAAAATTATAAACTCAGTTACCAACCAGACCTGGAGCAGAAGCTCTGCCTAGAACTTTAAAAATCCAAGTGAAATGTCATTCCTTGGTGGTGTTCCATCCTCAACTCAGTCTGAAGTCATCCCCAGGATCTGACGGGTGGTGTTCCATGATGTCCTGAAGAGCCAGAGGCTACCCTGCTCCACCCTTTCCAAGAAGGATGGGCCCATCCTCTCCTCTTTGTGCAGGACCTTCCCTTTCCAGGGCTTGCTCCAGCACCTTTCAGCTGCACCAAGGCACAAAAGATTAAGAAAGTACCTGTTTTCCACTGTCAAAGAGAAAAAGGAGATTTCCCGAGGCTGCTTTCCACTCTCTAAACAGCCAAAAAGTTGTTCTCCACCAGAAAAGAAACCTGGAGCTGATCTGAAGCCCATCAGTGGAAACTTGCTGTCCTCAAGGAAGCCAGGGGAGCGGAAAGCAGAGAGCCACACTCCTCAGAGCTTAAAATATTTACTTAAAACTGGATGCCAGGAAGGTGAACCAAAATAATGCTTGAAAAGACAGAGTGGCTATTTAAGGGATGGAAAGACAGATTGTAATTATAGGGTCATGAGATAAATTTAACATGGCTCATCTGAAACAAATTGAGAACCGATTAGGCACCCAAAATGAAACAAACACCTCTAAGTCCTTTATTAACTCGTGCTTGGAGTAGCAGAGGAAATTCAGTTTTAAAAGCAAATGCCTTCTCTCTTTGCAGAGAATTTTATAGGGATGAATCAGGTACTAAAGTTCTTGCCAGCAGTTGTTTTGCTTGGCTGCCTTAAAAGCAAACAAATAAACAAACCAAAAACCCCCAAAAAACTCCTTGATTGAAACTTCAGGCTAGTCCTGGAAAACTCCCAGCCCACCAGTAGAGCTTGTGGGGAGTGTTCCAACAGGCAGGCTTTGGGCAGAAGAAAGGTTTTCTGCCGAAAAAAAGTTGAGTTTCATGGAAACATCGTCATGGAAATATTTTCAGTTTTCCAGCAGGATAAAAATTGAAGGAACAACATCTTAATTTTCAAGGTTAAGTCATCGTTTGGTCTAGATCAGCTGCTGTTCCCCACCCTTTGTGGGTGAAACTTTCTGCTGGAGTTCCCTTAACATGATTCATCCAACCCTCTCCCAGGAGAGACATTGCTTCCTTGGCATCCCTCCTGTATCCTGAGAAACACAGTCCAGCCAGAGGAGAATAGAGGCAGCTGCTCCAGGCTCTTGCACAGAAACAGGAGGACTTAATCATGCTCTTGACACGAAAAAGAAAAGGATACATTTGGTTTTGAACCAAGCTGCACTGATGAGTCAAGTACAGCGCTGTAATCAGCACACACCCACCGCTGGCTCCAGAAGCGAGGGAGGGTAATTTATGGGTTATTGCAGGCAACCAGGAGACAGCAGGATTGCCACCAGGCCAGCTGCCGCTTCTGCCAGTCCCTCTAAATCCTCTGGATCTCCCAACAAGCTATGAATGGCCGGATGGATGAAGGAGAGGGCAAAAGGCACTTCCAACCGTTCTGCAAGACCTTCATGGAGCAGCCTGCTGTTGAGCAAGAGGCCCACACATGGTGATAGGTCTTGCTAAACAGACATTGCAGACACTCCCGGGGCTTTCCCAGGCTATCAAGACATTTTGGCTCATCCTTCAGGACTTGGCATGAAATATTTATTAGCACAGACAGGTGTTTGGGTAGCAGGGATGGCCAGCCATGGTAGGGCAAACATCTGGTACCCATGACCAGTCGCTCCAGAGCAGCTCCTCGTGCCTTGGACATGCTGGGAAGTCAGAGCAAACCAAAGATGGATTTAGGGCAGTCCTGGGACACAGCATTGGTCTCACAGTGTGTTTGCACAGAGCAAAAGGTGCTGCTCACTGTGTTTGGGCTGTAACCATCAGTAACTCCTGGGATTGCCCAGGAGTTCAGGGCAGGTCAACACTCCATGAACAATTCCTGTGCTCCGGAGATCAACATTCAGCAGTGACTGGTATTTACTTCATACCCTGAGTCATACGACCACTGTTAGTTCTGCATCAGCTAATTTAAGCAGACAGGGCTATGCTGATGGTATCTCAACCCCTCAAGACTTGTTTTGTCAAAGGACCCCCATGCCCTGCCTTACCTTCAAGGATTCGCTGGCATTCAGCCTGGAGGAGCAGTGAGCTAGAAATCCCAACATGGAGCCAGAAATAAATATTGCTCTCTGTTTACTCACTGAACTGCAGTCTCTTGGCCTTCCCACTCAAGGAAAACTTCTCTTTGTAAGATTTCAACCAGCATTTACATCCCCATAACAAATCCACACAGAACTTGAATGAGCCAGATTAAATGGCTACGAGTGATTTTGAGGTCATTGAAGTCAACAGAGCAAATTTCCTGTTGGGCTTCTCTCAAATAAAGTAAAACAAAGCCATTTATTTACTCTCAAAAAGTATCTGGGATGACATAAGCCTGCTCTCACTAGCAAGAGGCAAATGGGGCTTGTAATCCCTTGCATACATCTGGTCATTGAGGTCTTCTCTGAGTAACAAGTGAAACTTCACACTTTGGGACAGCTGCTTTTGGAATCCTTTAGGACCTGATGGTACAAGCTCAACATCCAGCCTATCAAATACTTAAACAGAAACAACACTGCTGAGAGTGAACAGCATTCAAGAAGCAAAGTTACCATGTTTAAAACCTTTTCAGGTATTTCAAACCCACCACATAGCTTCAGGAAGTTCTGAGGCTCATGCCTACCTTCTTTTTCTCCTTCCTGTAGGTGATGTGGGAGTTTTCATGTGAGCCTGGTACATGTCAATGCCATCTGTAAGGACCCTCGTTCCTGGATATTCAAAAATGTTTTATTGTACAGCTGAAAAATGTGAGAAGGAATAAATTAATAAAATGTGAAAAATGTGAGAAGGAATAAATTATGAAGCATCTTTAGCAATCATGCACTCCCATGAGGCACTTATACTTTTAGGAATAATGTACAACTACATTACAAAGCCCCTTGTTCCTCAAAGTGATGCTGATGTTGCAGAAAATGATAAATCAGTACTGCAGAGGGCTTTCAAAGCTGCTTGTTCCTTAGGGTTTATGAGGGGGCTGTGATGTCCAAGTTAAACGTTGGGGTTGCATGCCTCCAAACCTATGTTCTTCCCTTCTGTGGGCTTTAGGCTGCCAAATCAAATGCAGAAATAGCTTCAAAAAGGGTTCAGAAGATGTAGGCGCACCCCGAGAAGCTGAGACATTGTGCCTGCTCTTACACACACAAAGCCATCTGAAGTACTGAGGGGCAGCAAAGCTTTGACACACGGAGAGTCACAAGCTGCTGGTGACACGGAGCTATTGGCAGCTGCCCAGCTCATTATGCCCAGCCATCCTTTGAAGGCTATCATTCTGTGGAACAGAAATCAATACCCCACACACTGCTACGAGCTGAGCCCAGGGGCTGAGACATTGGATCACCGGGAAAGCAAGGAAGGGGAACGCTGGGAGCAGGGTAACACACAGGCAGCAAGCACAGCCTCACCTGATCCTCAAATATGGAGTGAAAAGGGGGAGCCAGGAACACAAAACCTTCAGGTTCCTGCTGCAGGGAGCCTGGTTTGTGGTCCCTCCACACAAAGGCAGGTGCTGCTGATGGGTCCTTGCCATCATCCTGTGTGGCCAGGCTGATGTCATCAGCCCCGTGTCAGACTGAGGGCTCTTACAAACACTGCCTCCGCTCCAAACCAACCATCACTTCCTACAAAAGCACTCCTTTATCTTCACAACATCGTCCCAAATTGCACAGGAAACACACCTTCCAGGGAAGCATTTTAATATTGATCAGCCCCAGGGATCTGTGTCAGCAATGGATGAAGAAAGGCTCTAAGCACATCCGACAGGATCACTGCTGTCCAGGGCTTTGGATCTCTTTGTTGCCCTATCAAGACACTGCTCCAGCCTGCTGGGCTCGTACCCCTCAATGCCAGGGGCTGGCTCCAGCTGCTTTTCATCGCTGTCTAAGAAATTATCACAGGAGACTTCATGCAATTAGGCCTCAAAAATGGGGATGTCAGTCCTCCAGGGGAACTAAGCCTGCTTCATGAAAGCCACTTCAGCCTTTGCTGTCGCTGCACAAGGTGTTTTTTTTACCCTGAGGATTTCTATCAAAGCGAGACGCTAGTCAAGACACAGCAAGCCACTGTAGTTTTTACCTCTTTGTAGCTTATCAAGGTGAATGTCAGTGGGGGAAAAAAAAAAAAATCTCAGAGGTGACCAGGCACAGAGATGGCCATCTAAAGTTACATACTTTGGTACAAGAAAAATAAAAACCCACCCCTCTGTTTTTAGTAAAAGCAAACCTGGTCTGTCTCAGTGCCAGGACTCCGTTCAGAAATCGGCGACGGGAGCGTAATGAGCTGCACAAAGGCAGCCCTGTCACACCTCACTGCTCCTCCCTGCAGACTGAAACCTCTCTCAGGATCCTCAGCCTGCCTGAAGGCACCTTCCAGCCCCCATTCCCAGTGTCCTGGTGCCTGGCCTGGGGAAGGGTGTGTTTCAAGGCCATGCTTCTCAGGGTGGCTCCAGCGTCTTGCAGGATTTGAGGCACGGGCTGCAAGCTGCTGGTCCTGCACACAAGGAATACCAGGGGGAGGATGGATAGGGATAATATTTGTTTTGAATGTATGTGCTGCAAGAGCATGCTTCAAACCCAGCTGTGCAAACAGAGAAAGCAAGGAGAGTATCTCTGGTGAAGGCCAGCTCTGTGTGGATGGTGGATGAGGGAAATTCAAGGCTCTGGATAGTACACTCCTTTCTCCTCCTCCATCCATTCCCGGCCCTCCCTGATCTCTGCAGCCTCTCAGCTTAAAGACAAATGTTGAGCATCCCCAGAATTAAAAGCCTGCCATGTTATGATTGCTTTAACTAATCCCTGCTGAAGCCAGGCTGCTACATCTGGCATGTTCAACCCACCTGGACTGGAGCTCCAAATCAAGGTGATGCTCCCTTCTCAGCAGCCCACGCTGACATCCCAAGGCTGACAGGATTAAGGAGAGGAGACAGGAGTTGTCACTTCACCACTTCCCTTAGCATCTTCCTCTGAAGAGCTTAAGGCTTCTTACGTGGCCAAAATGTCTCCTGCATTTTCTTTGGTCATGAAAAGCGGCGACAAATTGAGACAAGGTGAAGAACTAAAGCTTTCAAAAGTTGCAGCTGATATTCTCACTGGAGAGATCCAAGGTATTCTCAAAAGGGAAGGAGTTCCATCTTGAGAAAAAAACCCCTACATCTTGCATTTTGGCTGGGCTGGACTCCTACAACATTTCATAGGCAATTTATGCCTATGCAGCACCTGCTCACCCAGACCATCCATCACTCTCCAGCTACCCAGGCATTCCAGAAAATAAATTGAATAAATGTGATCCAACCCTTCCTTTTTTTTCCCTCCTGGATATGACACTTAATTCCACACTCAAAACACAGAAAAGCTGAATATCTTTCAGTGTGAATGACTGCAGGATTTCACTGCAGATGTTTTATCCAAAATATTTCCTAAACATCTTCACTCAGCAAAAAAGGACTGAGCTTGTAACTTCTTATTGTGCTTCATGTTTTTACTGTGTCTCTGAAATGAAGACATCATAAAACAAGTTAGTCGTGATCCCTTTTTTTCCCTAACTATGTGTTCAGGGGAAGCAACAGGATGAACTAAAATACAAATTTACATATAAAATTCATATTTAGCTTTATGGAGGGATAAAGCTCTTCATTGCTGGACATTTTGACATAGATATTTCCTTACTGTGGCTGATCCAATCTCCAAAATTTCCTTTCATTTTCAGTCTGGGTATAAAATGTCAGTGATCCGGGGGATAGAAATATTTGTAAAATGTCCATTTTTTTTCCTGGCCCTCACCAACACACAGGAATTGTCAGAAAACAAGCTAGAAGATGAGGAATTGATTCTTAGCTGAACTACAATTAAGTTGTAGCTTTCCCATCACTTCCAGAGCTTTATTAGGCAGATTTTATTTGATGAAATCAATTATACGGCACGCTGGAGATAAGTTAGGAAATTAGCTTTGCTTATGCTAATGCCTGTCACTCCAGGGTGGTTTTGGCTGGGAAGAAGGTGTGGAATTTAATGTGATTTATTTAGGAACATGCCTCATGATTCCAGGAGGGGAAGATGGCTGCAGGGAGGAAAGGTGAGGGCAGAGCTCCTCAGGACCATCACCTGTGGCATCTGCTCATTCCCTAACATATTTTTCCCGCAGCACACAGAAGTCCTGTGGGCATTTTGAACACTGGGAGGGGCAGGGAGATGTCAACACCTTCTGGAGCTTTTGGTTGGGGTGGTTTCACCCCTCGCTGGACTAACTCTTGGCTTCCTTATTTCCAGTTCTATTAATATAATACCAGCACTGGAATACTGCAAAAGGGCCTGACAGAGCCTGTGCCAGTAGGGAGAAATTGCTTTCCTCTCTTCTAAAAATGGGGCACCCACATTAATCCAGCTCCAGGTGCTAAGGGCACAGATTTTCACAGTTGCTATTAACCTGTCTAACCTTGAGATCTTTTGGAATTAAGCACCTCTGGAGAGGAGGGAAAGCCTTTCAGTACCCATTTGACACTGGACAAAATCAAAGGCAAGTCCAAAGGCTTTATCTGATTCCAGAAGGGGACAATTATCTGCTAATGATGGTGCCTGGAAGGCACCTGATGACACTGAGCTGGATACAAAGCTTAGGAAGCACAACTGGTGTGAGTGCCACCTCTCCTTCCAACTGCACCACTCAGACTGGTAATAAACTGGAGACAATGGTGGTAAGAGGGCCCTTCCTTAGCTGGCTGCATTTGACACAGAAATCTCTCAAAAACTGCTCAAGTGTCCTCTTGCAAACCAAGATTTTGGAGGCTTCCAGCACTTCTTGACAAAGCAACACATTTCCAGAAAAGGCAAAACCAAACGAGCAAAGTCAAACATGAGGCTTTGTTTGCTTTAGAGCACAGGAACCAGCCCCCAGAAATGAAACCTTATCTGGTGCCTCTAACAGGCTGGATCCCTGTCTTCACCTTGCTCCCAGATTTTCCTCCACACAGGCTGGCCTCTGAAGAGTCCTCCTGTGGCCACATGAAAGGCTTTTCA
This sequence comes from Hypocryptadius cinnamomeus, assembly GCA_013400635.1. NCBI lineage: Eukaryota > Metazoa > Chordata > Aves > Passeriformes > Zosteropidae > Hypocryptadius > Hypocryptadius cinnamomeus. The sequence goes on along the minus strand of VYZP01061986.1, from coordinate 120,860 downwards.
CACCCCTGCATGGCACCAGCCTTTAATGCAGCCCAAAAGTCAAACCCACTGTTAGATCCCTTCCTGCTGGATCAGAGCTCAGGCTGCTCAGCCTTGAGTCCCCAACATGCAGCCTAAATGTACCGTGAAAAAATCTGGAAATGGAGGCACTTAGGCTTTTAATAAATGGAGATTTACTTAGTTTGAAGCTCAACATCAGATTTCTGCTGTACTTAAAGTAAATACCATCCATTAATGAAGAAAACATGGGATTTTATAAAAATAAAAATAAACACACAAGAAATTTAAAAGCTACAGCTTGTAGCTTTCTAAGGATTGCTTTTAATAAATTGTACATGTACCCACTTTTATGGAAATGCATTTGACTGGGAAAAAAATGCCTGTTCCAGAGCTTTTTCTCCAGTTTGATAGAAATGCTGCCAAGTTCAGACTGCCCAAAGTGAGACACATCAGGGATGTCCCTACAGCTTGGCACTCTGTGGGTCCCTGCTGGGGGCACATGGAACCACACAGACCAAGCAGAGAGTGGGGAGCAAGGCTGAGAAGGTGATGGAAATCTTTAAAAAAGGAAAGGAAAAAACAACAACCAAAGCTTCCTGATGGCTTTCCCAGCTGATATCAAATACCAGCACCAGCTGGTTGCTGGTGGATAGAGTCCACACCAAAGTGAGGGGTCTGGTTTCTGTCAGCCACAGCAACAGGGAACGGGCTGAGCCCCACAAAAGGGCTGCAGCAGTTTTTGGGGAAAGCATACCCAAGGAAAGCAGACTCTCCTTCCCATGTGCCAGCCAGGGACACCTGCTTATCACTAGCACTTCTGTGGTGACCAAGGATGGCACGTGAGGGCACACAGTGCCAGGGGCTGGTGGCCATGGAGAGGAAGCAGGCGCTCCTGTGTCTCCAACAGCAGAAAGTAACACAAATCCCCATGGACTGAACCCATTTACAAGCATTTTAACCTCATTTCCACCACTGCATTCCCCTTCCCAGGCTTCCCCACCAAGCACAACAGCAATTCTCCCTGCTCCCATCTCCACGACCTTTCTGTTGTCCTGCTCCCCCAGCTCTACACATGAACGTCACCTGTAAAATCCAGTCCCAGTCAGCTCTCCCTGACCTCTGCACCACACAAAAATTCCTCCTGCTAACATCAGACATGCTTGAATTAGCAAGGAAATGAAAACAAGCCACAGGAAAGGAGCGGGCTGGGGGAAAGGTGGGGATGGAATGCTAAGCAATCATGTCAAGTCACGGCTGGCCACATCCCGTTAGCCGTGTCTGAGGGCTCCTTCTGTCAAACAGCCCAGGAGGAATCCTGCCCAGCCAATCCTGCAGCACTTTGGGCTCTTTTTTGGGACACAGGCATTGGCACCCACTGGCTGCACATCCCAGAGCTCCCCTGCTTTACACCAGGAGAACCCAGAAACCACCCAAGGCTCAGCCCTACAAAATCACCAGCGCTTTAGGAGATGCTTTGCAAAGTTATTGTGCAGCTGGGAGAAAGGAGCTTGGAGAGGAATTAATGAATTTTACTTAGTATTAGAAATTTGCAAAGTTCTGATAAAAGTAATGAAAATTGAAAAAAAACATACCGCTGTTATTTCCAAAACAAGCCTGTTTTCCCTATTGCTGGTTCTAACACAAACACCAGGAAAGATTCCAGCACTGGCACAAGCAACTCTCTACCTACCTCATAAAAATGGCTAAAAGTGAGAAAATAAATTAATTTTCTTTTCATCCAATACCTCCTCAGTTTTGTTTTTGCTTGAGCATCCCACGAAACAGAGCAGAGGTGAAGACAACCCTTTCAAGGCTGACCAAATTGAGCCATTGAACAGTTTCTTTAATTTACCCAAGCAGAACCATAATCCAAACATATTTACATGTGAAAAACTGTCTCCCAAATTAATCTAGCCATGACTCTGTGGGAGGTAAGGGCAGACTGTCATTATATTGATGTATCTTTATATTTTCTAGTTCAAGAAGATATAAAACTGTTTCCAAAACTCATTATGCCTTTTTCATGAGTATTTTTAATGCTGTGATGTATTTTTCTCATTGATAATGTTCTTAGAAGCCCATTTCCTCCAAGCATCCCTTCAGAAGAACATGAGCTGCAGGAGCAACAACCACAGCCAGAAGAGCTGAGATCCTGAACACTCAGGTTGGGCTGCAATAGCAAAAAAAGAGAAAACCAGCAGTGTCTGGCTCTTGGTAGGTTGATTAAGTGAGAAATGAGGAGGCTTTGCTTCCCAGGACAGACTATTTGCTCCCCACCACATAAACTAAAATGGTCTTTATATAAGGGAACGTTTATCAGTTCTTCTTGAGCTCTTCAGATCTGATCACACTGCAATACTTCAGTCTTCAATGTTATATGGAAAGAAATAAAGTTATATGGAAAGAAATTAAGTGACCACCTTTAAAACAGCTCCACAGGTTATAACCCTGGGAGAAGACAGTCCAGAAACATTAAAGATCAGACTCAAATCCAACGACTCTAATGAAATTGTGTAGCTGCAGATGTGACTCCCTGCTTAACAGACTGGACCAAATTCAACTCTGCTCCAACGCACCCAGCCCAGCCATGGCTCCCATCTCCAGCCTTAATGAAAGCTTGTCCATGGTTTGAACCCAGCAACAATTAACCTTGACAGGGGGAGATAAGATTCAAGTTTCAAAGCACAGAGGGTTTGCTGGGGTTTTGTGCGCTTTCATGAGGCTCTGATTATTATTTTAATGCAGTTGTTTGTGGTTTAGTTTCCTTTCCTTTTCTTTTTTTTTTCAACTCCCCTTAATGGTAACATTGAAAAGATAAAAGTTTATGCACTCATGGCAGGAGCCAAAGGATGGCCCAAGTCCAACCTACCTCCACCCCACCGCACTCCTCGGATACGCTTCCAGACAAGGGGAATCAGACAAAGAGGTGCTGTGGAGACTTTAGGACTGACTGGCCTCAGACTTTTTGGAAAAGGGAGAAGAACTCATTAGGTTAAAGGGAAAGCCAGAAGTAGCTGGGAGAGCACTTTTTAGGGGCCTAAAGTAAGAAGCCAACAGATCTCCACATACTTCCCAGCAGGAAGCCTACAGTCATCCCCAGCACTGCTGATAGCTCCCCATGCTTGGCAAAGTTCCACCCAACCATCTGGAGCTCATCCACCAAGGTGCAGCTCTGGGGAGGAGACAGAGGGCCTGGCAGAGGTGTTCAGAGAGGAGGAGGTCGGGAGGGGGATGAGAGCTTTGGCTTCTGAGCCTCAGTGTGGTTTCTCTGGACAGCAACTGAGGGTCCATTTCTTCTGCAGATGGTGCAGCTGCCACTGGCGTGGGCAGCCCTAGGAGAACTTGAGGATAACCAGCCCTAGGAGAACTGGAGGATAACCAGCAGTCAGTGCTGGCAGCAGCATGGAAATCTCACCATGGAAACCCTCCCAAGAGCTGGGCCTGCTGCACTTTTATCGGTGCCATCACCACTCACACTGGCTGTGCCCAGGAGCCACGGCAGCTCCAGCCTCGTGGAGCAATACCTGCATCCCTTCTGCTCTCCCCAGCTGATGTTTTGATCCTGCTGGTGCCTTCAGCAGAGCTCCATCCCACTGGGGCCAGGAGCTGGCTCGGCACCTCCGCGCCGCCTTTGAAGGCAGCGGCGCTGCTCACCCTCCCCGAGGGCTGCTAATGAGAGCCTGTTCTCTGCTGAGGTGGAAGTACAGCTCTGAAGCCTCCACCAGAGCTCTCCAGACAATGCAGCCACGGGAGGTCTTTCAGCAAGAGGAGAGAATCAAAGCTGGGGAGCGACCTGGTCAAAGCAGCTGGGGAAGGAGGTGCAGGGGGGAGGTGGGAGGGAGCAGGCGCACTGCAAGCGTTGCAGTTTGCTTCCCGTGGCCATTGGGCAGCAAAGAGCAGTGGCAGGAGCGTTCCCAGGGGCTCTCACTATGGGCAAACATCACCTGGAAGGGCTTGCCACCTATGGGACCAGCAAATGTGCCAGCAGCATAAGAGAGAAGCAAACTAGAGTGCAATATATGGTATTTATTTCTAGTCTCTCCAGACACACTTATGCACACTTGTGTCCCTCCCCCTGCTCTGCATTCATGCTGCAGGCATTGAAAGCACTCATTAAGTTGAATATATGGACTTCCCTTCTCTCACCCTAAACCTGACCTAGAGGACACCTGGATGGAGGTGAGGGGAGCAGGGAAAAGGAAAAAAAGCAGAGGAAAGAGAAAAGGACAGGACTTTTGCCATGAGACCACCAGTAGATCACACAACCACCACCCACTGCAGCAATGAAAAGACAGCCCAGGCTGAACTTTTCCTTCCCAACACACACCTCCACGTTAAGGTGAAGCTGCCACATCCTCCCCATGGAAGCTTTTAAAGATGTAACTCACTCACCTTTACCCAAAAGCAACTCCTCAAGCCTGATCCCAGTATTCCCAGATATTTTGTTCTTTGTTGGCATGCTGTAAGCAAACCCATTTGTCTCCTTAAAACTCCTGCAGCTCTCTGCCCTCGTGCTAGGAGTGACCACTTACTATCTGATGACCACCCCCTGAGCCAGAAACCTGGGAAGCTCTTTTTCCGGTGGCTGTTTGGAGCCCAGGAATGGCTTTTAAAGCATGTTGCTCTCACTGAAACCAGCCAAACCAGCACAGCCTTTTTTTAAAGAGCAATCCCACAAGGCTCTGCCACAAGGATTTCAATCACTGGGGAGAGGAGATTGCAAGGCAAGGGGCTGAGGAGGGCAAGAGCCAGGGATGCTCCTGGCCAAGCTCTGCAGAAAAGATGCACCTGCAGGCAGAAGTCAAGCTCCTCCCAGAGCCCAAACCAGCACCAAACCCACAGCTGAATCGTGTGTCTTCTTTCAGATTTTCAGCCCCTAGATCAAAGGACAAAGCCACAAGGGCACAGTCATCTGTGTGACCTGTCCCAGATTTTTTGAACTATCCAGGAAAGCTACTTTAGGCTTTACGAAAAGAAAATGCTCCTGATAACACAGAAAGCCAGGTTTTAATATTGTGTGCATCATGGTGTGGCTCACAGCAGGGCACCAACTTTGCACAAAACCTAGTTCAGAGGGAAAAGTCTTTCTAGTAGTCCAGGAGCCTCTAAAAAGGGGAAAAAATGGGGCATCACACCTCCAGAAAAACAAGACATACGAACAAATGGACTGCACACACCTTCCAAGCAATAAATGAGCCATGGGCATCCTTGATTTTTAACAAGACATCACTAGTGTTGTATTCCAAACGTACAGAACAGCTCCTGGGGCCAAACCACCAATCCAGGGCTGCTTAAATATCCCACAGCTGATGAGAGCTTGCAGAGCAGTGCTCTGAGATGCTGCTGAGCACGGGATGATTCAGCCTTTGCCACGTCCTTCCCTGCACGGCTTTCAAGTGCCAGCCGAGCACAGCGTTTTTCCTGCTGCTGGGTGATATCAGATCCTTGACCTGGTAATGGTATCACATCTGCTAACTATTATCAGAAGGGGGAGAAAGGCTCTCCCCTCCTCACTTCCCTGCTCCAACCCAGCACCGTGTTGTGTCTGTGAGAGCTGAAAGCAGCCGAGCTGTAATTCAAACAAATCAGATCTAATCACCCTTATCAGAAAGGTGATAAAATCAGCGAGGCTGAGAGGCTGCAAAAACACGAGGCAAAGAGCTATTTCTTGATGGGCACGGAAAGCCAACACCTCTGAAGAGCTGTTTTTCCCGCAGAGACATCGGATCACAGCGGGGCATTGCCGAAGAGAAGTGTCTGTGCTGGTTCCCTGCCATCTTTTGCAGACCTAAAAAATGTTATTTCCCAAACTCTGCTGCTGAGGAGGGCTCTGAGACACAGAGGGCTGCACTCCACAGTTCCCCATAGCTCCTAAATTTTGGACAAAGCAGTCACAATTACTACAGATGGACTGACACTGTGCCAGCCAGATGCTCAAGAGGTGCAGCAATGGTCCAAATAAAACTTGGAGACAGATCCAGGTGCTGTGCAGGTGACCACAAGTCTTACTTTGTTAGCACAGCTCCCCAACCCAGAGCTGGAATCTGGCACAGGCCCAGAGCTGAAGATGAGGGTTTCCTGAGTGTCAGACCCCCTTTTGGAGGACAGCACAGCCCTGGATGCTCAGAGAAGCACAGTGAGGCTCTAAGGGTCAATCTGCTCACAGCACTATCCCACAGCTGGTTCTCTTTGCCTGGTCAGTGAGCCATTGCCAGCTCCTGATCCCAAACTGACCATCTCAGTGGCCCTGTACCACAACAGGAACAGTCCTTGGCAGTTTTCCTGCCTCGGGCTGCCTGGGCTTTGTGAACCGGGGTTGCGATGAGATCCTTCTGGTAAAGCTCAGCTCCAGAGGAACCACCTGGAGCCCTTGGCCAGCTCCAGGAGAACCTCTGCCTTGCTCTGACTCACCTTCCCGTGGCACAGGAGCCTGAGAAGCGTCCAGGAGAAGAGCCTTGTGCAGGATGAGGCGTGCACGGGTGTGCAGACAGACAGGGAACTTCCTGACACACAGCCCTGACCTCGCTCCAGCCAGCATGACGCAAAACAAAGCTCCACTTACCCACTAGCAGGGGATGTCACGCAGGGATGGAAAAATGAGGGCTGGAAGAGACCTCAGGAGGTCAACTAGTCCAGCTCTGTGCCACGTTGGAAGAGTTAGCACTGTATTATCCCCATCAGGCACACATCTAACCTATTCTGAAAGGCCTTTGGTAACAAAAGCAACATATTCCAGGATTTTGCTATTTATATCCTGATTTCGAGCACTGCTTGAAGAATGGAGGGCACAGAGGGGAATTGCTGCATAATAGCTGGGAATAGCTGCATAATAGCTGAACACTGCATTACTGAAATGTTGCAGGACCCTGGGGGAAGCTGCTGAATAGGTAAGTACATCTCAGTACAAAATGTAAGGGCAGGGCCACCAGCAAGGTGACAAGTGCACATTGCAGTGTCGGCCTGGCCAGGCCACCTGGCAGGGTTGTGACATCTGGCAGAGCTGCCCAGGGTGGTCATGGAGTCTCATTCTCTGGAGGCATCCAAACACACCTGGATGTGTTCCTGTGTCACCTGCTCCAGGGGGCTGGACAGGAGAATCTCCAGAGGTCCCATCCAACCCCAATTATCCTGACCCTCCTTCACTGTGCGAGGTGGTCTCAGAGCTGTCTGGGTCCTGCAACCTTTGCCTCCCACAGAAGCTGTCCTGACATCCTTCCCAGGGATTAAAAGGCCAGGCAAATAAAGAAATAAAGTGGTGTTCTCAGCTGCATGGGAGAGGGTGTCTCTGCAAGATGGGGGTCTGGGCATATTGACACAAACACGCAGACTTTTGAAAAGAAGAGTGGAAACGCTTAGCACAAAATCCCATTAGCAAATAACGGGATTTCTGGGAGCACCATCTGTGCACCACATTGAGCACCCGCCCCGGAGCACGGAGACTGAGGCACGTTGCATATGGAAAGCCAGACAAAAGAATATACAATAATACACAAAGGCAGGGAAAACACATATAGCACAGGGAAGAAGCCAGAAGACTTTTTCCTCCCCATCCTCACAATACCCAAAATCCCATTTTCTTCACAGCCTTCCCACTGTGGCTCCTGAGGCACCTCACGTCCCTTTGTGCCCACTCTGAGGCCCCGTGATGGTGCCACAGAAGGGGAGAAAGAGCTTTGACATGAATGAGAATCAGCTGACAAACTGCTGAGTGCGAGGTGACATAGAGGTTTAGCCTTAGAGAAGTTTTCTTTTTCCCCCTCGGGTGTTTTCCAGGGAGGTCTCCCAGATTTCTAAGGCAAGAGATTACCTGGAAAAGGCTCTGTCTCATCCATGAGCTTCTTCAGCCCCACTGCAGCGGAAAAGTCCAGAAGTAGCCATGCTGGGGTAACTGGAAAAAAGCAAGAGAGTATTTGGTGTGAGTGGGTTTTGGAGAGCAAAACAAACCCAACTTTACAACTTGGCAACTTGAAGGAGCCCTCTCGAGTGACACTTGAGCACCCTTTCTCTGCTGCACTTCCAAATGTCTCTGTCTTTGTCCGCTCTCCCAAGGGCTCTTCAACAGCCTCCTCCAAAACAGCTATTACAGCAATTACTGCAATTAATTGATTTGCATATCCCCAAAGCCCCATCATTAGTGCAACACAGCCAAGCGTGTTAGTGTTTAATAATATCAATCAACAATTATTCATAACATCCCGCCCCGGCAGACCTAAATATAGAGACAAGCATTCATGCGAAAACAAAAAGGAGGAAAAAAAAATGCCAGCAGCTAAACAAAAGAATTAATTTAGAGCAGAATTAGGATCATAGAAACAAGACAGACAAGAGACAAGGTCAGATGTCTCGCTCCCAGCTGATGTGAGACTCTCCCAACCTGCCTGCTCTCAGTTACTGAGTGAGCTGCAAGTAAATGAAGTTATTTTCTCCTTGTAGTAAACAGCCAGAGAGCTGCAATGAGCACCAGCACAGTGGGGCAGAGGCAACAAGAGGTGACTTCCACAGTCTGCTGGCCCTGTTCAGAACAGCACTTCAGCTAAAGCTCAAGAGGGTCCCCATTCAGGACAACACTTAAGCACATGCTGAAATTTAGGTACATGCTTAAATCCTGCTGCTCCCTGGGCCAGGCACAAGTTAAAGGGAAAGGCTGCTCTCCAGTTTTCCAGGCTTTTTTAGCAATGCAAGCTGCATCTCTTAGGGGCTGTATGCTCTTTGCCAGCCTCTGGATTTGGAGCCACAAGGGGATGTGAGGCCAGTGTGAGACCAACACCACCAGGATATCAGAGAGCTGACACATCTCTACCATCCAGGGTGTTGGATGTGCCCAGATCCCCCAGCCACCCTCTGATCCCACATATGCTGCTTCACTGCTCGCTTGAGGGAGGGTTTCCACCACCTTCAGCAGCAGGAGAAGGTTTTTGCAAGAGCTCAGGGTCAGATTACCTTAATGTAATTAACAGATATGTTGATCAAGCAAGGAGAACAGCTATTGCCCTGAAACAGCACCAAGAAAACTCAGGCACTCAGCTCCTCCGATGGTGTTGGCACCAAAAGCAACGAGTTTTTTATACTGCTGGAGGAACTGGCAAGACCATGGTGGTACAAAGCCATAGCCTTGCTGCAAGCCCCAGATTTGCACCCAGCTGGTGGAGTCCTGGCTCTGGCAATATCCTATTTATTGAAGGAATTAGGCTAGGAGGGGCTCAGGAGGTGCTTCCCGCTCTTGCAGAGGCAGCTGGAGCTGGGCAGGAATGCCTTAACCCTCATCACTCATGAAATCCCAACCATACAGCAGTGTCAAAGCCATCCTAAGCTTCCTTCATCCTCACCCAGTGCATCCCAAGGTCCCTCTGACAGCTCTGCCAGCACAATTCCAGCGTGGCAAACGGTCCAGATATCACAGAGGGTGGCAGGAAAGACGGACCCAGCCGTGAGGAGAAACGTGGCTGCAGGGAAGGAGCAACTCTATCCTTGCTTCCCACCCTTTGGCAATGAGACAAGCTCTCCAGAACACTTTTCCCTCTGCTTTGGCTCTGTCAATCCCATAGCCAGATCCCAACACTGTAAATCACATCAGCCTGAGCAGAGGACACCCAACTTCCCAGCTCTGGGCCCAGGGCTCCTGCTAAAACTACTGACTGCAGACTAAACAAAGCTTTTTTTTACCCTGCCCACAGTCTGGACTCCTAACTGGAGACTCATCCAGCATGGGATCTATTCCCATTCCTTCCCTGCCCCTCCCTGCCTCCATCAGTGCTGATGCTGGGGGACACATTGTGCCTCGATGGTACGAAGGAATAAAATGCAATGGCTCGTTGGCAGCACTCTAAATAGAAAAAAAAAAAAAAAAAAGATTTTAGAGCCCCTTTGCCTTTTGTTGGCCTTCCAGCTTCCCCCAGTGCCTATAGCCACACACAACGAGGTGGGAGGTGTGCCCAAAGCAGGAGCAGGAAGCAAAGCAAACTACAATTGCAGTAAACCACTTCAAAAAGGCTTCAGTTTCGCTCAGAATCGTTTGAAAGGAAACTCGACGCCTCATCCTTCATCTTTCACACGTTTTAAAAGAAACATTAGTCTGATTGTCTGGGTTTTTCTTGGGAAAAAATGCGTTTCTGGAAGTCAGAGTTTAAAAGCAAAACATAAATAGGAAATATAAATGCTTCCTTAAACCCATATTCGGGTTGTCTGTGAAAATCCCCAGCAGCTTTCACTGCCTTCCAGCAGCGACTGAGAGATTTCAGGGGGAAAGTAAGACAGAGGCCACACTGCTATTTTCCAGGAGAACGTGGAAGGGGAAATCCAAAACAACTCAGAGCACAACGCTGAGGACCTTCGAGAGGAGCTTGCCTGGGGCAAACATCTCCTAACTGCTGTAATTACTATGAAAGGTCATCAAGGACACCTCCCTGTGCATGCTAGAAAAATTCGTGTGAGCATTTCGCGTGGTCAGCGCAGCTTTTCCAGCGAACGGAGCAGAGCTCCGACATTGAGCCACACGAGATGACATCAGCAAACAGGCATTCCCCTCGGAAAGAGCTGAAGACATGGAGCACCTTCCAACTCCTTGCTCTCTTGATTTTAAACACGGCCATTAACAAGTCCGAAGCGACCAAAAAACGGGGATAAAAAGCGAAGGCTGCGCACGCACTGGCAGCAGTGAGGACAAAAGAGCTCAGTCTGCAAACATAATTGGATTTAAGAGCCAAATTTCTCCCAGGAGCTGGCTGCTGGGAGGTTCTCCTGTCCCACTGCCAGATCCCCGTGTGTCCCATGATCCAGCAGGAGCTGGCTCTTGCCCATGGTGCCTATGGGGTGGCAGCCAGGTCCCGGCACGCGGCAGCTCCGCAGCTCCCGTCGCACGCCGACGTCCACGCGCGGCTTTAGGGGAGCCCTGACGAAAGGCAGATGCAGAGGGAGGTTTGCAGGAATGTTCATCCTGAGGTGCTTCCCTCTCCAGGTCCCCACTGAGGAGAGATGGGCTGCTGAGGAGAGAGGTCGCTCCACAGCCTCATCCCACAGCTGGAGCGGTGTCTCCTCTCCTAGGACACCCCAGGGACACTCCGAGCAAGGAATCCTTCAAACCCTGCCCCTCCTCTCTGCACAACATCTGGGACTGGCCACATCTGGCCACCTGGTTTCACCTGTCTCAGGCAGAATGATCATTCTGGGGCTGGACTGCTTCCTTCAGAGCCCCACATCTCACTTTCAGAGGTGAGGGAGAAAGCCTTTGACCCGTTGCAGGCCTTTGTGAGGACTCGCTGTTGGCATCTGCCTCTCTTGGCAGGATGAGTGTACAGTCATTTAGGCTGAAGGGATCCTCACAGCCCCATCTGCTCCAAATCCCTGCTCAAAGCAGCAGGAAACAAACCCAGCACGTCCCCTCTGCTCCTGCAGCCAAAGGCACAGGTGGGGGACACGTGAGGAGCAGGAAGGATGCAAGAGATCTCAACACAAGAAAAATCCTACTCTGAGCACTGTGGAGAACAAATCTCCTGGGTGAGAAGAGGCTGCTGAAACACAGATAGTCCTGGCTGGACACCTCAGCTCTAACCTCTCGCTCCAGACACAAAAAGCCCTCCCCAAAAAGGAGGTTTTAGCCCTCAAGTCCCATCCAAAGAAACACTCAGGCAAAAAACTGACCTTTATCTGCAAAACCAAATATCATTGGTGCTTTTTTTCCTAAACTTTACTCCCTTCTTCCCAGACCTGATGGCTCTGCTGTGCAACTCACAAAGCAAAGCTGTCCCAGCAAGGGCCCACCTGGTTCATTTCCCCACGTAGCCAAACTGGGAAGAGCTGGAACTGCTGCCTCAAAGGTGTCCCACCACCACACACTGGTGTCAAATAAAGAAAATTCTGCACAGCCACTGTTTGAGCAAATTCACCTGTTTCATACTTTGTGATACAGGAAGCAGAAAAATCCCTTCTCCAACTCAGACCAAACCTTTCCCTGTACTCATTCCCAGTGACAACCCTGCAGCACTTATGAGCTGTTCCTTCTCTGGCCTTTTTATTTCATCTCACAACACCAAAAGCACAGCCAGGCCTGGAAATTAAACTGCACCCACTAGTTTCATTCATAAATTTGGCTGCACAACCACCAAGTCAGCTATTGTTGTTATTTCTCACAGTTTACCACCTCCAAGCCAAGGAGTATTGTTTTTATTGCTATTGTGAGAACAAGAGCAGGGGAAAAAATAATCTTATACTTCCCTTCCCCTCCCAATCACATATAATAGAGAAAAAACAAAAAAAACTCAACAGGGCGGATGTTGGATCCTCAAGGATTTTTGTTGGTTTTTTTTTTTTTGGAGCTATCTACAGGAGCTCAGCCTGGTGCTACAGGTTTCTGAGTCTGAATTTTTATCAATGGGCTGCACTGGGTCCATTTGAAAAGCCAGCAGGTGTTTGAACAATGAAGCAGAGCTGCCTCTACATCTGGGCCACAAAAGTCATCGCCGTGTTTACAAGAAACAGGATAAGCAACAAAACATCCTGCCACAGGCACCTAAAAAGCTGCAGCCCCTTG